>ML682227.1:684542-705307 GCA_007922195.1 Podocnemis expansa
CTGGGCATATAGGCCCGCTTCAGTGCGGGGCGGGCCTGCCCCGTCACATCCACAAATTTAGATTATAAGACAGTCCCTCCTGCCTGGACCCTGCTGGGAAGCTATCAACCTAGTCTGGTAAACAGGTTGATGGGGGCCAGGTAGCCAAGGGGTCACAGGAGTCTGGCCACTCTCATTGGTCAAGGACAGTAGCTGTTGCCCAAATAAGCTGTAAACAACAACAGAGGTGGGCTAACTATATGCTGCCTATTAAGTATAATCTAATTGTGTAACCTGCATATTAAGAGTAGTAACACCATGTAGGGATTTTAGGCGTGATGTAACTTGTTGTATTATTCATAAGCTTGTTGCATTATGTATATCGTATTTTGCATGTTAGAAGGTATGTATGACCTGTAACCTCTATACTGGGGGTCTTGCTCTGAGTGGCTAGCTTCTTTTTGCTTCTCTCAGATGCAGTTCCTTTTATTATTCAGCTGAATAATAAACTCTGAACCACACCTCATTCTCTGCTAAGTCTCAGCTGGGAATGGCCCTTCACCTTTGCGGAGGATTTGTGGTTTCTCTTTCCAGGTTGAGAACCCGGACCAGTTCTCCCCCACACCTCCAAATAGGAGGGCTTCTTCCTGTATTGCCCAGACCCCCATCCAAGAAGCCATTTGCAACCACTTCTCAGCTCCCCCCCCCCCAAAGTCGCTACCCCACCCATAACCCCCACCCCATGCAGATGTGGGGGAAAACTGGTCCGGGTCCTCAACATGGAAAGAGGAACCATGAATCCTGCCCAAAGATGAGGGCCCGTTCCCAGCTGAGACTGGAATAAGCAGAGAGCAAGGTGTGGTTCAGTGTTTATTATTCAGCTGAATAATAAAAGGAACTGCACCACAGGGAAGCAAAGAGAAGCTAGCCTCTCAGAGCAAGACCCCCAGTATAGAGGTTACAGGTCATACATACCTTCTAACATGCAAAATACGATATACATAATGCAACAAGCTTATGAATAATACAACAAGTTACATCACGCCTAAAATCCCTACATGGTGTTACTACTCTTAATATGCAGGATACACATTTAGATTATACTTAATAGGCAGCATATAGTTAAAAAAACAACAAGCAGTTGTGTGGCACTTTAAGACTAACAGATTTATTTTGTCTTAAAGTGCCACACAACTGCTTGTTGTTTTTTTACTGGACTAGACTAACACGGCTATCCCTTTGGAAACAGCATATAGTTAGCCCACCTCTGTTGTTGTTTACAGCTTATTTGGGTAACAGTTACTGTCCTTGACCAATGAGAGTGGCCAGACTCCTGTGACCCCTTGGCTACCTGGCCCCCATCAACCTGTTTACCAGACTAGGTTGATGGCTTCCCATCAGGGTCCAGACAGGAGGGATTGTTTTATAATCTAAATTTGTGGATTACCTTTTTTATCTATCTAAGTCACTAGCTCCCCTGACTTGATATACATTCTGTAATTAATGTTGTCTTAGCAAACAGAGACTCTCACAGAGAACTTCCAAACAGAAATTACTCCATCTTGCGATTTCCTTTACACAAGCCTGAGCAGCATGCCCCCCCCCCCCCCCATATCACCCAAGTCTAAGCTAGGCCCTTCCTTTTTAAAAAAAAAAAAAAAATCATATTTTTCTAGCTGTATCTTAAATTTTTGGCTAAACTGCAGTTGTATCTATGATCTATTTACCCAATGAAAGTTACAGGGTATCACCCCGTGCCACCAGAGGCTGAATTTCAACAACACATGACTATTCAAGTTGATGACTGTATAACTCAAGGCTGATTTTGGCTTTTTGGTGCTGTATGAAAAAGGAAGGATAGGTATTGTCATATCTGGGGAGAAGTTACTAAATGAAAGTTATCTGAACAAATTTGGTACAAAGCATTGTCACTGTTTTGAAGAACAACTATGCTGTGATGCTTCTCTAGTCAGGGACTAAGGATTTAATGACAAAAATGGATTATTCAGGAAAAAATTAGACAATTGGTCCTGGATTTAGCCCCAGTCTGCCAGTCCTGGCAGCTTCTAAAACCAATCTGTGTAAATGTCTGGATGGGGGCAGGACAGGTTAATGATGGAAGTTTAACCCTTATGATTTGGGCTACTGGTACATATGCAAAAACATATCCTGTACTTCTAGTAATATGTTTTATGTTTATAAAATACAAAGTTGTTATACTTGCTTAGGTGTGTGTGACAAACAGATATGACAAAGAAATGGTAAGTCCCTCCTAAGAGCAATCTAACTTAGACTTATGACAAAATAAACCTGGAGTTAAGGGCTAGGAAGAACATATAGAATTTCTTTGGTTATCTTTCTTATTGTATAGCACAACTAACTAAACATCTGTATTGTTATACTTCCAAACATCTTGGCTATAACATACTTATAGCTATACCTTAGGTTTCAATACAAGTGTGAACAAGTTTGTAACCCCAAATCAATCCCTGCCACACCAGGCCCAGGCCCTGCCCCGACCTCCCTCAATTGCTGCCACACTGCCAGCCCCCTTCAGCTAGCCCAGGCCCTGCCCCCCCCAGCCCCTGCTCCCCTGTTGCTAGCCCAGGCCCTGCCCTAGTCCCCCAGTTGCCACCAGCCTCCCCTCAGCCCCTGTTCCCCTGCTGCTAGCCTAGGCCCTGCCCTGGGCCCCCAATTCTTGCCAGCCCCCCCTCAGCCCCTGCTCCCCCGCCGCTAGCCCAGGCCCTGCCCCGGCTCCCAATTGCCACCAGCCCCCCAGCCTCAGCCCCTGCTCCCCTGCTGCTAGCCCAGGTCCTGCTGCCCCCCCCCCCATTCCCAGCACGCTGGCCCTGGGGTTTACCTGGTGTCCTGAGCTGGCTGCTGCCATGAAGAAACAAACTAAGTTCTCCCAGCCATGTGGGAGCTTAGCTCTGCCCCCGCCTCCTCTCAATAAGCTGTCGGCTGGGCTGGAGCTTCCCTCCTCCCTCCCAGGCAGTACATGCTTCCTCAGCATGTACTGCCATGCCTACCAGTGCCCAGGAAAATTTACGGGGTGCATTGGGGTGCTGGCACTGGGCAAAATACATCGGGGGCACCAACCCCAAGATTCGGGGCACGTGCCCTGGCGTGCCCGGCACTAGCGACGCCACTGAGTTCCACAAGAAGTTTCCTCAGTGAATGGATCCATAGTGCCTCTTCCCCTCTACACCAAACCAAAGAGCTCAGGCACAACTATGCAAACCCTTGAAATTCACAATAGTAACTTTTGGAACACAATGGCTACGTTCACACACAGGGGGTTATTTCGATACAAGTTGTTTCGGAACAACTTGTATCGAAATAACACCTTATTTCGAAATAAGTTAATTTGAATTAAGAAAATGTTAATTCGGGTTAAGGAAAAAAGCTCAAAGCGAAATAGCATGTTCGGACAACAGTTATTTCAAAACGAGTCACTGTTGTTTCAAAACAACATGTTCTGACGGGATTGTTTAGTCACCAAATGGGGTTTAAGTTGTTTCGAAACAACAGAACCCGTTGTTTCGAAACAATGGTACGTCGTGTGAACGTGGTGTTTCTTATTTTGAAACAACCTCTGTTGTTTCGAAATAAGACTGCCGTGTGAACACACCCGTTACAGTTCTACTGAGAGGCATATAAGGGACTGCTCCTTCTCCTTCTGCAGGGCAAACTGCTGTAAAAATTCATATAAAGTTATGTTTGTCCCAGAGATGACCAGTTTTGATTCTGCATATGCACAAGTAGTAGGGTTTATCAAAGCAGACTCTCCCTTTTAGGGAACTAAGGGGGCATTACAAAGGCAATATAGTCACACAACTGATTAAATTTAAACACACAATTTGTTTCTTTCTGGTAACAGAAAGGAACAATAACTTGTTCTTTCTTAAGAACTTGTTTCTAGTAGCAACCCCTTATCAGAAGCTGTTGCCAGCTGTTTCTTGTTTCTGTTTCTTTCTGGTAACAGATGGGAACAATAACTTGTTCCTCCAGAAGCATCATATTTTTCAGAATGAAGTGCAACAAAGGAGGAACTAGAACAGGAGGATGTCATTAATATCTAAGCAGAGCCTAGACACAACTGTCACCAGCAGGTTGGAAACAGCTATATTTATTTAACTGTAGTTTTTTCTTGGGGGGAGTGAGAGGGTTGTGATGAGACCACATAACTAAGTTATGTCTTTCAACTGGAAACAGATTTTGGTTACAGCAAGTATATTTCTCATCTGATTGCTACAAGCCTGTTTTCCTGCTAGATTCGTAGAAATGGAGCTGTCACAAGTCCACCAGGCATCTATAGTGAAAGATTATTTTAGTAGTGACCTAACTCAGTGATGACCTCTCAGGACTCTGCTATGTTGCAACATCAGGGATGCTCCCCTTCACTACCCTTTCTGAAGATGTATTTGTGCCTCTTGTACCTTGTATCACAATAGGGACGTGAACCTCGGGTTTTTATGTGCTAGCTGATTAACAGAAACCCCTCAGCTGTTGACTAGTCTTAGGCGTCAAGCTTCCCACACCCCTATCACTGGGTATGTCTACACAGCACTTTTCTTTCGAAATAGCACTTGAATCATTTCGAAATAACAGCCGTTTGGATTGCAGGCTTTCCCTTAATTTGAATTAACATTTTGTTAATTCGAATTAACTTATTTCGAAATAAGGATTTTATTTTGAAATTGGTTATTTTGAAAGGGGTTCTTTCAAAATAAAAGTTACTGTGTAGACATAGCCACTGGGTTTTGACAACAAATTCCACGCAAGGCCCGAGTTCCTGTCCAGTGCAAAGATTTGTCAAAAACTGGTTTGTTTTTTTCCTGCAAAAACTTCAGTCTTGACATTTTCAAAGAAAGTTGTGTCAAAAATTTCCTGATCAGCTCTGTTCCAAAGGGGCAGCTGTGTTAGTCTAGTTCAGTAAAAAAAACCCAAAACCCTAGGATTCCCATGGCACTTAAAGACTAACAGATTTATTTATTGCATGAGCTTTCGTGGTAGAAAATCCCACTTTGTCAGATGCTTTGTAAGCTTCCCCACCTTCATAGTATCTGACAAAGTGGGATTTTCTCCCACGAAAGCTCATGTGATAAATAAATCTGTTAGTCTTTAAGTGCCACAGGACTCCTTGCTTTTTTCACTGATCAATTGTACAGATTATATCAGTGAGAGCTCCGCTATGGATTGAGGAGTGCTTGAAGTCTTAAATGTATATACTGACCTGTGTACCATAATAAAAAATGGAAGTCAGCTCTGTCCACACAATGTGTGATGCATATGCCCTGGTCCTTGTGATCACCGTATCTGCTGGCAGAGGAATATTCAGAATTAGAAGAGTCATAATTAACAACACTTATAAATGTTTTCATAATATTTGCCAGCATTGAATGGTATTTCTATTCACCCCTATAACCCTTCCTTCTGCTTTTTGTGACCGAGTGTGCAAGTGCAGTTTTGACGTGTAACAGTTCATGAAAAGAGAACTTGAACCCTTTGGTTCCCAAGATCCCGTACTGAAGCTTCCTGCCACCAACAAACCCCAGCTAAAACAAGGAACCGTGCCATGCTGCAATGCAACTGGTTTTCTTCTTCACGAGAACAGACATGGGTTTTCAGTTCTTCACACTGAGAGCGCCATGGAAGTAAAGGATATTATTTTCACTTAGGGTATGTCCACACAAGAATTTTATTTTAAAAAAACAGCCATTGTTTCAAAATAAAACTTGTTATGTCCAGACGATGTTTTGTTACTTCGAAAGGACAGGACTCTGTCCTTTTGAAATAAGGGTGATTATTTTGAAACCTCCAAACCTTGTCTGGAATCAAAATAACCCTTGTTTCGAAAGGGCTGTTTTGAAACAACGTAGTTAGAACACTGTTTTGAAACACCCTGGTTTCGAAACAGGGGTGTGAACATCCTCCCAGGGTGCATGGCACCCTGGGAGGATGTCCCCCCCCCCCCAGCACCCTAGCCAGGGTGCTAGGTGAGGCAGAGGGGGGCGCAGGAGGCTGGCGGGTCCCAGCTGCTCTGCCAGCTTTGCCAGCTTTCCCAGCTGCGGGCACCAACCCGCAGCCAGGGGGACCCCTGATTCCCCTGCGGGGTGGTGGGAGCGGGACCCACTCACACCACTGCAGCCGGGTGCAGCGGGGCCAGTGGGTCCCACTCCTGCCACCCCACGGAGGCTGCAGCAGTGGGGCAGAGACAGGGACCATGGCTCCTGCTGGCCCCACAGTCACCCCGAGCCCAGGTGTGGGGGGGGGCAGAGCCGGGGCTGCCCAGAGCCCTGCCGCTCCCCCACCCGCTTGCCCTGCTGCCACCGTGCCAGGGAAGCAGCAAGTCAGATCCCATTGTGGCTCCCCCACCACTTTTTTGGCTCTGGCTGCAAGCCGAGAGCCAGAGGGGACCGCAGTTCTGCAACCCGCTTGCCCTGCTGCCGCAGCAATGGGGCAAGCGGGTTGGGGAGCCCCGGTCCCCTCTGGCTCCCAGCTTGCAGCCAAGCCAGGAAAGCCAGCAGGGGAGCTGCAGTCCCCTCTGACTGCCCCTTGCCCTGCTGCAGCAGCAGCGGGGCAAGGGGGACCTGGCCCCCCCGGTGCTTTTTCCCCTGCCTGGCTGTTGCCACACCTCCCAGGGTGCCCCTCTCAGGGAATCAAAATAGCATGTCCACACACAGGGCATGCTATTTCAATTGGAGGGGCCTGCCTTATTTTGAATTATTTTTTAACAATTTGAAATAAGTCCTTTAGAAATAAGGTTTTTATTTTGAAACAAGTCATTTCAAAATGACTTATTTCGAAATAAAACTTTGCGTGTGGACATAGCATTAGAATTTTTAACTGACTCTTCAAATATCAATGCATATTTTCAACATAGAAAAGGCCTTAAAATGGATTAAAAATGACTTATCCCCATATCATAGGAGGAACACAACATAACACATCAAATGTACAACATTTTCCAAAGAATACACATACAAGTACAAAATTCAGCTGAACTGAAATTTCCAGTTAAGACTCACCCCAACTATGAGAAGGGCAGGGCTTGTATATACCACTCTTCAGCACCTCCTATTAGCTAGATTCCTGCCTGATATACTGGCTTTTGTGAATCCTATTCAAAGATGACTTTCTCCCTAGACAGTCCATAGGAGCTTGTCACCATTTCAGATTTGAAGATATAAATTATCTTCAGGTCAGCATTACTGCTATGGGTATTTGTATGGCCTCACAACACGCCAACATTTTTTATGCCAGATTTAGAACAATGCTTCCTCTATTCTCATCCCCAAGTACCACTCCTCTACTTACACTACACCAATGACATTTTCATCCTCTGGACCCATGGACAGGATGCCCTTTATGATTTTCATGGAGATTTCAACAATTTCAACTCCATGATCAACCTTAGCCTGGAACACTCCGCAAGGAGATCCACTTTCTGGACACTACAGTACAAATTAGTGATGAACACAAAACCACATGTGACAGGATCAGTCTGTGTGGCTTCCTGAACGTACTAGAAGGCCAATATAACAGCCCCAGGCTCAGCAAAACATTGTTATCCTTGTAGCTGAGCAGTGGTTACTCAAGGTTAATTAGCACACCTAGAACTAATTAAGGCCTCACCCAGCACTTATTAAAAAGCCCTGCCTCCAGAGAAAGGGTGTAGCTGGAATAAGAAGAGCTATTGAAGTGTGTGAGAGGAGACAAGGTGTGATTAGAAGGCAGCAGATCTGGCTGAGCAGAATGCTGGTGAGGAAGAGCCCAATAGGTAAAAAGACTGGAGGGAGTCGAAAAATCCCTACCTGAGGGAGCAAAAGACCTTCCCAGGACTAGGGGCTTGAGGGAAACAAGCCTACTGCTAAAGGGAAGCACAGGACCCACCTAGCAGAGGAGGAACTTTGTCATACCACCCTATACCAAAAACCTACAGATGGTTATAGTTGCCTACATCCCTTGAGCTTCCATCCAGGATAACCACTTGATCCATTGTCTACAGCCAAGGGCTAAGATATGACCATATTTGCTCTAATCCCTCAGACAGAGACGTACACCTTCAAGAACTCTACCAAGCATTCTTAAAACTTACAGTACCTACCTGCAGAAGTGAAGAAACAGGTTGACAGAGCTAGGTGGGTACCCACAAGTCAACTACTACAGCATAAGCCCAAGGGGTGAAAAAAATGGCACTGGTCATCACCTACAACACCCAAGTCAGACCTCTATAGCACATGATCAAGGATCTATAGCCTGTTATACAAGATGATCCCTCGCTCTCTCAGGCCTTGGATGCCAGACCTCTACTCACTTACAGATAGCCCCCCCAACCTTAAACAGATACTTACCAGTGACTACAGACCTAACAGAAACATTAAAGCAGTCACATATCAGTGCAACAAACCACATTTCCAACTTTGCCTGCATATCTGCACAAAGAACACCATCATAGGCCTTGATGAAGCCAGCTATTCCATCAAGGGCTCATTTACCTGCTCATCCACTAATGTGATCTATGACATCATGTGCTAGCAGTGCCCCCCCTCACCTTACACATTGGAAAAACAGGACAGTCTCTGTGCAAAAGAATAAATGGACACAAATCTGATATCACAAATAACTTTTTAAAACCAGTAGGGGAACACTTCAATCTTACTGATCGCTCCATTAATGATCTGTTAATAGGTGTACTCAGACAAATGGATGACAAATCAAAGCTTCAAAGGGAAACTGCAGAATTTGAATTCATGTACAGATTTGAAACCATCAAGTTGGGGCTAAATAGAGACTATGGTTGTTTTCCTATTATGAATAGGAAACACTGCTTCCCCTCCACTCCACATGTCTCCTACATGCAGTTCTCCACTGTCTGAATCTAAACAATTGCATTGATTGTAACAATCTGATGTGATTCTATGACTTACACTTCCCTGTAGTTATTTTCATTTCATTCTGTAAGTTCCCCATTTTAAAGCATCTGACAAAGGGGAATCTTCTTCCATGAAAGCTCATGCAATAAATTTGTTAGTCTTTAAAAGTCCCACCAGACTCCTTGTTTGTATATCAGACTTGATTTTTCTATGAACCTAAAAGTTAGACATTGTGACACTGAGCTTTACCATGAGTAACACCAGTTGTACATCTAGACTTTAGAGAATATTATGAGTCCTTGTCACAAAATGTGATCTGACAGGGCTTTTTATCTCTAATTTATTTGGTTCTATGATATGTTTAAGAGTTCCATTTTTATCTGACATCTGGTATAAGCCTCAGAACTGGACTGACTGATTTTTTGTTCCCTATAGTGCTTGGCTGTGGTACTTTGATGCTGACAATACCTTACTTTTGCAAGTTCCTTTCTAAGATTTGTTTCAGTCAGTGTTCTTTTTTCTAGGTTTCAGTTGTGAGAATAAAGACACAGGAATTTCTGACTTAGTGTCTAATTCAGGGTTGTTAAACTCATTTACTATGAAGAGCCAGACTTGATTTAAATCTACTTCAAGTGGGCCACAAACACTGTTCCCTCTAAGCTGTGCGCGTGTGCGCATGCACACAGGTCATGAAACCTGCGCACACAACAACAAAGTGTGCACAAAAAAATTCAATAGTGCTAATATTGGTGGTCACAAAGAAATGTTTTTGCACACACAAAGTAATTGTTTGCGCACACAGTCTACAAGTAATTAGAGGGAACATTGGCCACAAACCATAAATTGAAATACTACAGTACTCTCACAGCTTTGTGGAGTGCTGCATATGTGAAACTGTGCTCTGCAATACCTCTCTGTCAATCTCTTTCTCTCTCAGAGAGAGTGTGGTCTCACAGAGCACAGCAAGAAATACCCAGTGCTCCTTGATGTCACAAGACCTGACACTCTCACAGCATTGTTGAGTACTGCCTACTGTTATGGGAAAATTCCCATTTAGGGTGCCTAGGTGTGCCAATCAGTACCAGACACCACAGCTCAGCAGTTGAAAGGATTTTTTTTTTTAGTTCTTGTACAAGAAGAGAAAGGTTACAGAGTTCCAGCAGAACCAGTAAGCTTCCTGCCCCCCTAATGGCACTGCTATAGCTAAAATACTGTGTAATAAACAACTTGCATCACCATGTATACATTACAGGGTAACCACAAGGCTATTCCTTCAGTTGGTCTTTGTATTTCTTCATGGACATGCCCTTGTTTTCTTCTCTCTCCTACAACTGCTGTTTGTATTGCTGGTGAGTTGGCAATTTTCCACTGAACTTTGCTCTATCACTTGGCTAACCTACATTGTCTTTTACCTACTTCATTTTATGTTAGTCTTTTGTTATAGTAAAATGCACACAGACCCTTTTATAAATTTTCCATAACACTACACATAACTACACTCCCTTTGTTTGGGAAAGCATGATCCTCCAGAGTGCAGTTACTGGCCTGGATGTTACTGGTTCACAGGCTGAATGTTCAACATGCCTGGTCTAAAGGAATCCTCTGCACTTTGAGAAACCCGCCCCCCCCCCCCCCCCGAGAAAATACAAGGCATACATATATGGAAGCAGCAATATGTCTTTTGGTGATGTTGCTGTACCTCAGCTTGACAGCTGCTTTCTCATAGATCCAAAAGGGCTTCTCTTTGCAGTCATTTTTTAATATTAATTTTCATTCCACATAAGTAGCCACAGCTATGGGATGCATGCAAGTCAATCCTAGAAAAATCAAACATTTCTTAGAGACCTGACATTGGCATCGTTTGTGTGCCTGAGGTGCTGCACATTCCCGAATTGCCTTGGGTAAGTGATCCACACCTGCCCTGCAACTGACTCCAATTTCTTCCCTCTGTGCCAGCCAGTGCTCTGGAGTGCTGTGGCAATGCTGCCTAGGCACTGTCCTCACTCATACAAAAGAAAGATTAGCAGCCCCACAAAGACTGCAATTGCCTATATGCTTCTAGTCACGATGCTGATGGACAGCACAGGAGAATCTGTGGGCACCAGATCCTCCTTCTCTGTGCATGCAGACAAGGCAGGCTACAACCAGTCTTCTTTCTGTGTCAGAAGATCTGAGCTATCTTCCTAATATCAGCTTCTCCATTCAGATTCATATTACAAATACGGTGGAAAAGAGTCTCCTGGAGGCCCATAGGTCTGTGAGTATATTACAGGGTGGCCAAACTTGTTGAACTCAAGAGCCACACAAGTTGATTATTAAACCTTCAAGAGCTGCACTGAGGCGCATAGCCATATTTTACCTACTCCAAAATTACTAAGTTTAAAATTCACTGCACACTTTAATTTTATCATTGAAAGAGGGCAAATATTGCTCCTACTAATGCCAGATTCTAATAATTATTTAAGGCTATCATGAAAATTAGGCCTATTTATACAGTAAAAAGTTAGCTTCTCCCTGCCCCCTCCAACCCCCTCTCTAACCTCCAAGCCCTGGCGCTGGCTCCCCTGGGCCAACCTCCCCCACGCCCAAGGTTCCCCTTACTTGGCTGCTTTGGCATGTGGGCACAGGCTGGGCCTCTCCCCTGAGCATGCTCAAGGTGGGAGATTTAAAACTCCTAGGCTGGGGCTGCTTTCCCCTGGCTTTCTTCCACGAGCCACACTTTTTCATTCAAGAGCTGCATGTGGCTCCCAAGCTGCAGTTTGGCCACACCTGGTATATTATAACATTATTTCAAAAATAGCCTGAATTCTTTCATAATTCCTATGAGCTAAAACCCCCAAACCTCATGTAAATCAGTGACAGGGGGACTTGCAGCCAAGAACCGGACATCTACCCTCCCTGATGTTGGTGAGATAGCTCTGACTTGTGCTACAGGATTGTTGAAATTCCAAAGGGGCAGCCGTGTTAGTCTAGTCCAGCAAAAGAAAGGAGTCCTGTGACACTTCTAAAGACTAACAAATTTATTTGTTGAATGAGCTTTTTGTGGGACAATCTCCATTTAATCACCATACAATTTTTGACAGCTTGGTTTCTGGTCTGGGG
This sequence comes from Podocnemis expansa, assembly GCA_007922195.1. Taxonomy (NCBI): domain Eukaryota; kingdom Metazoa; phylum Chordata; order Testudines; family Podocnemididae; genus Podocnemis; species Podocnemis expansa. The sequence continues at coordinate 696,503 of ML682227.1, forward strand.
TTACCAGCAAGACTTTGATCGGGTGTGTGCATATGTGTTTTTGGTTTTGTGTAGTGCTTGTGCTGGGACACACGAGACAGGATTTGGCCCTCGGACAAAGAGAGTTGGGGGGCCATCATTCATTTTGGAAGATTGTGGCAAAAGGGAAGAAAGCTGGGACTAAGAGGGAGAAAATGTCTGTGTGTGTGTAGTGCCTGTGCTGGGAGACAAGAGACTGGGCTTGGGCCTGAGGCACAGAGGGGCCATCGGTGGTTTTGAGCAGGTGAGGAGAAACTGAGGAAAGCTGGGTTGGAGAGAGGAAGATGAGCCAGGACTGGTGTGAGAGAGAGTAAGAAGATCTGAAGTAAAGGCATTAGAATAAAGGTTGAGAGAGTAAAAGGAATTAAGAGTAAAGAAGAATGGAGGCGATGTTACCAGGTCAGCAGCCAGGAGGGAACTGAGAGCCAGTCTGGGGGTGGTGCAGCTTAGGATCAAACCACTCCTCTCCACTGAGCCAATCAGGAGGCAGCTAAAAAAAGACCACCTTTTTTTTTTTTAAATGAAGGCCGAGCTTGATCCAGCTGTAAAGAGGATTTGGCTGGAATCCAAGGGTATTCAAAAAGGGATTCAATATGCTGTGAGAGGGCTAGCTTGCTGCAGTGGCCAGTGGATATAGAGAAGCAATGGCTAGTAAAAAGCCTAGCTGGGGGAAAAGAGGAAAATGGAAAAGTGGAAAAAAGTAGGTGTAGCTGTGAGAGGACTAGCTTGATATAGCTGCTAGATCATAGAGAAGCAGAGGGCAGAAAAGAAGACTAGCTGGGGGATGAGAGGAAAAAGTTGAAAAATGTGAGGAAAAAGGCAAGAAAAAAGATGTTCTGATTATGTAAAGCAAAGTCTGTCAGAAAAAAACCAAATAGAAGCTACAGAAAAAAGAGTCAACATGTGGCAGGGACAGTCCAGCAAAGAGAGAGGAACCCCAGCTGCAGAGTCTTAAAAAGAAGAACAAAAATGTCTCAAGATAGGCTCAATTGGACAAGCTGTGGTGAAGAGAGTGAAAAGGAAAAAATGTGTGGAAAAAGTCAAAAAAGCTGTTCTAATAGGTATAAAACAGCAGCTGCTAGACTAAAAACAGATAGGAAAAAGGGTGCTTCTGTTGTGGAGAACGAGAGAAAATGTTTAAAAAAGGTTAGCTTGATTATAGAGAAGCAGAGGCTATAAAAGAGCCTAGCTGGGGGAAGAGAATGAAAAGGAAAAAAATGTGAGGAAAAAGGCAAAAATAGGTATTAAGCAAAGCCTGCCAGTCAAAATTACTAAAGAGAAGAGGGGCTAGCTTGATAGGGCAGCTAGACTAAATCCAAGCAGACGCATTGGAGAGAGGAAAAAGTTTTAAAGGCAGAGAAAGAGTTAAAGCAGGCTGACAGGCTAGGTCTGTGTTACCCTCCTTGGCAGAAATAGATCCTGATGCAGAGTCCTTCGGAAAAAAAAAAGCCTAGGTTGATACAAAGAAGGGCCTGCCAGCTTAAAAACAATTAGAAGACAGAGAGAAAAGCATCTTACACAGTGGAAATATTAATAATAAAAAAAGATGGGTTTCATATAAAGAAGAGTCTGCTAGTTTAAATCCAGGCAGTCTGGAGCAGAGATTTCCCTAACACCCCACCACCCCCGTTGTCAGCTAGTAACAGTGTTATATCAATTAATGAGCACCCCGTACACCCCCCCTTCCCAAACTTACCCCTACACTCTCAAACCCCTCCACCTTGCACTCCCCACTCTGAATTTCCCAACCCCCCAGTTGTCAGCTAATAACATTGTTATACTAAATTAGTGAGCACCCCCTACAACCCCTCCCTAAACCTACCCCTACACCCCTCACCCCCTACCCCCACCCTCCTAGTTGTCAGCTAATAACAGTGTTATACCAAATTATTGAGCACCCCTACATCCCTCTCCCCAAACCCACCCCTACACCCTCCCCCCCCATTTCAAGGCTTAGGGAGAATACTGGTCTGGAGATAGGAAATGTTTTCCTGTCTAAAGGCAGACAGTTTTAATCAGCAACCAGAGAGAGAAGCAAGTCTGCTAGGTTAAACTCATGCGGAGCCCTCTGTACTTCAGGGAAAGAGGCACTTACCCTGTCCTGTTGTTCTGGTGGTCTGCTGCCTGCAAGGAGAAGGAAGGGTGCAAACAGACCCTTGGTATGAGGGTGATTTATAGCCTGCAAGGAGGAGGAAGAGGGCAAACAGCTCCCTCTGGTCTGACTGATTTATAGATCAGCCAGAGAGCCTCCCCCGACCCAAGCCCACTTCCTGGCCTTTGCACAAAAAATAAAGTAGTCCTCTAACTTTAAAAAGAACTTTATACACAAATGTGCTTCTTTTTGAATGCTATCATTTAAACTCATCCAAAAATGCCTCAGCCACACTTTTGTTATAGCTGAGTGCCCTTGATGCTTAAAGCCCATGTTTAGTTTGCTATTTAGGTGTAAGACAAGCACAAGCGCTGGAGAACCTTAAACTGAAAAAACTTGTAGGGGCTATTAAAGTTTAATGTGAACAATACAAAAGGTCATCAGAGGGTTTAACTTGTAGGATGACCACTTTTAGAAAGGAAGTGGCTTTTTTAGGGGTGTGGTAATTTAGGAATTTTCTGTTCCTTAGGACCCTGGCCCCAGCAAGAAACAAGGAATAACAAATTAAAAACTATGTTAGCTCTGCCTCTAACAGTTTTTAAACAGGCCCCAGGATGAGAAGGACCGTGTGACAGTTCCCCCACGATATGTTGAATATACATCCAGAAAGCCAAGATCCTAAAAACAGAGAGGATTTTAGGTTTTTAAATGTTACTTCCAAAGGGCCCTGCAAGAAAAGGCCTCTATGACCCTTATATTTATATATACATTATATATAGCCCTTTTAGGTTATTTTTTTCCCTTTATAGGCTGTATTAAATAAAGTTTAACAGGCAAACCAATGGATCCCCCTGTTAACAAACAATAAAAAAAAAAAAAAAGAGAGAGAAAGGACCCCTTCTAACTCTTTTGAAGAGGGCCCTGGATAAGAAGGAATGAATGGCAGTTATCCCCATACCCTGAGACATATGCTCACACACACACACACACACACACACACGCGTTTACACCAAAGCATCTGAAGATATAAAAATGGGATCATTCTTTATAGTTTTACATTTACAAGAGACATCTCTTTATCTTATGAAACAGATATCCTGCCTTACCTTTGCCTTTTTTCCTAAAATCATTACCTACTACACCATACCTCCAACCAGAACCCCTGCATCCTGCCTTATACCCCTCCTGGTTTTCCTAGATAAAAGAGTTCTTTCTTTCTTTCTTTCTTTCTTTCTTTCTTTTCCCAAAATCATCTCAAGTCATCCTAAACCCTGACCCCAGCAAGCAATAAGGAAAATCAAATTTAAAATAATCTTTGCTCAGTTTCTTCTAACTGTTTTTAAAGAGGACCCTGGATGAGAAGTGCCGCGTGGCAGTTACCCCACAACATGATGAATAACACACCCAGAATGCCACACAGTTAAAAAAAAGAGCGAGGGTTGTAGCTTTTTAAATATGACTAAACAAAGCACCCTGGCATAAGAAGGCAGGGTACAACATATTTCTTTAAAAACTGGACAAAAGCAGGGCTTCCAAGAGCCTACTTGTAACTTTTTGCTCTCCTATCCAATAAAGATTCACCTCTGTAAAACAGCTGGTTAAGAGACCTACAGATGCTTGTAAAGAAGTTGGCTCTTGCCACCATAGAACAAATTAAAAAAATTCATTTTGACTTTCCATTGAACCAAAGTATGCTTCAACCCTTCTAATGACCCTACAGTCACCCATTTTTTCCAAAAGCCTGATCAATCCACCTCCACCCCTCTGCACCAATTTATTTCCTAGAACAAAGATGATCCCCCAACCCCCCTTCCACCCCAACCCTTTTATCCCTCAATATTAGCTCTATAAATATAGGAGCAAATTATGGCCTACTCACAGAAGAGAAGTGTGGTGACTAAGACCTCTGTCATCATGGAAAGCAACATGCTGGTAAGGGAACAACACTAACATTGTGTTTCATTAATCCAAACTTGTGTTTAGCAATCCTTAATGTTTTTTTTTTTCTTTTAAACAGAATGATGACTTTTTTCTTAGAATATCACAATCTGAACTAGAGGGGATAACAAATCTTGGTAAGCTGTTTAATATGTTATAGATGGATGGTTTTATTTTTGAAAGAAATAATTTTTAACCCCCCCTTTGTTATTTTAGATGTTGGCAGAAGTCAAATTCAACCACTGACGGCTCTTTCAGATCTTATAGAAATGGTATGTGTAGGCATCATTTTTACTTCAGAAACTGGTTTATGCTTTAACATGTAAATGCTAGAGTTACTGGGCCTTCGATTTGAAAAAGCATGTAGGAATCATTTTTACTTAAAAAAGCTGTGTTGTATTTATTGGTAGGTGACTACTGCCACGCTACATACAGCCACAATACAAACACGCCTGTTAAAATCACTGCTGTATGTGTAATAGTGCTGAGTGCCTCGAAGTGCCTGGGGAAAAACAGAGGTGCCCCAGCTATAAGCTGTTTTGCAGGTCTGTGGCCTGTTTAGAAAGACACAGAGCATTGGCCTCAGAGGGTAAAGCTGACTGTGAAACCAGAAGTCTTCGCGATAAATGTGGCTTCTATGATGTTAAAAAGCACCTGTGTAAAAGCATCAAGTGTCCCCAGTGTTATCAAGAGACAGACAGCCTAGTGGGCCATGAATGTTATATGCAGAACATCCACTCTCCTGAACAGGCGAAGGATTATGTGTTTTATGATTTTGAATGCATGCAAGAAACAGGGTCCATGTGCCAAATTACATTTATGCTTCCATAATGTTTCCATCTGGGAATTTAAAGGGGTTGATTGTGTCAGCAAATTTGTTTGAACCTTTATAGACAAAAGTTTTAAGGGATACACTTTTATCACTCACAATGCCAAAGGCTACAATGGTTATTTTATTCTTAGAGAATTGACTAAAGAAAAAATGGCTGTCAACGTCATAACACAAGGTGGGAAACTAATGTGTGTGACAGTGGTGGACTTAAACATCAAGTTTATAGATTCTTTAAACTTCCTTCCCATGGAACTGAGCCAGCTACCCAAAGCTGTGGGATTTGAGGGTGTCAAGGGATAATTTCCCCATTTATTAACACTGCTGAAAATCAAAAATAGGTGGGCTCTATGCTGAGGATAGAGTATTTTGGAGTAGACTACCTGATGCCAGAAGAAGAAAAGGAATTTCTGAACCAGTACCAGTGCAATTGCCATAACAAGTTTGATTTGCAAAAAGAACTGCAATACTATTGTCAGAAAGATGCTGAAATTTTGTGAGGTTTGTGCCCAATTCAGAAACAAGGTCATGAAAATGACAGAGAAGGAGACTGTTAAAAATCCAGGTCAGTGTAACAAAGAAGTGATGACGAAGTGCATAGACCCCTTTCAGCACCTCACCTTAGCTTCGGTTTGCATGGCCATGTACCTTTTTAAGTTTTTAAAGCAGCGTACCATAGCCCTCCTGCCCTTAGACAATTACCATAAGCAGCAAAAAAGATATTCCACCCCTGCCATTCAGTGGCTGATGTACGTGGCCCACACAGAGAACATCCACATACAACATGCTTTGCAGGGTGGTGGGGAGTTTAAAGTGGGGTCCTTATTTTTTTGGAAGATTACGCTCTCATAGACGGTAAACCTATGACCTTTGAATTTAATGTTTGTTTTATTCACAGCTGTCCTGTCTGCCATTGTGAAAATGATTACAACCCTCTGCTTAGCGTGACCTACAGACAGCTGTAAACCGAATGGTGATTAAAGCTGAATTTTTGAAAAGACAGGTGTTTGAGGTAAGGACCCTGTGGGAACGTGAATAGAAGGCCATATTGGCTAGCAATGCCCGGATGGGGGAATTTTTATGAGAAAAAAACTTGCCGCAGCCTTCGGCTATGTCTATGCTTAGAAGGTTAGTTTGAATTATTAATTTGAATTAAGTTAATTTGAATTAACACAGCCACACTAGAAACCGTAAGGCTATGTCCACACGTACATGCTTATTTTGATTTAAGTTAAATCAAAATATTTTAATTTGAAATAAAATCCTTAATTCGAATTAACTTAAATCGAAATAAGCAAAAACCTCAAATCAAAATAGCAAGTCCAGACACAGGACTTGCTATTTCAAATCAGGAGAGGGGCACCATGGGAGGTGTGGCAACATGGCCCCCTCAGTGGGCCACGCTCCCATCCAATATATACAAAAAGGAAGGCACCCTGGGAAGGAGAAGGGCAAAAGTGTTATTTAAAAAATAATGGTTATTTCAAAATAACACGTCCGAATGACATTATTTTGAAATAACCATTTTGAAATAACAGACCATTCGACTTAAAGTAGGTTTAAGCTATTTTGAAATAATGTCCCTTGTTTCAAATGACAGAGCTCGTCATTTCGAAACAAGAAAACGTTGTGTGGACCTAATCTTTTTTAAATTGAAATAACCAGTGTTATTTAGATTTAAAAGATACGTGTAGATATACCCTAATTCGAACTAGCATGTCCATGCTCAGGACTTGCTAGTTCGAATCACGTAGGGTGTGCAACACCACTAGTCACCACATACAACCCCCAAGTCAGACCTCTGCAACAGATCATTAGGGACATACAGCCTATTCTAAAAGATGATCCCTCTCTCTCTCAAGCCTTGGGAGGCAGACCTCTCCTTGCCTACAGACAGCCACCCAATCTTAAACAGATACTCACCAGCAACTACAGACCTAACAACAGAAACATTAAAGCAGGCACACACCCCTGCAAAAAACCACGCTGCCACGTCTGCCCACATATCTACACAACAGACACCATCATAGGTCCTAATCAAGCCTGCTACTCCATCAAAGGCTCATTTACCTGCTCTTCTACTAATGTGGTCTATGCCATCACGTGCAAGAAATGCCCCAACACCTTATATATTGGACAAACAGGATGATCGCTCTGTAAGAGACTGAATGAGCACAGAGCTGATGTCAGAAATCACAGAACAAAGAAACCAGTTGCTGAGCACTTCCATCTTTCTAATCACTCAGTGAATGATTTGTTAACGACTGTCCTCAGGGATGTGGCTGGGACATCAAGACTTCAAAGAGAAACAACTGAACTCAAGTTAATATGCAAGCTAAATTCTGTGAAAGCAGGACTTAATCGAGACTATGGGTTCTTTTCCCATTACAAAGGGTAATTTGACTTGAGGCTTCCCATGGTTTGAACCTAACAACTGCTCTGATTTGCTGTTACTGTATGACCTGATTCTATGATTTACACCCCCTTGCATTTATTTTCATTCCTTTCTGTAAGTTCACCCATCTTCAAAGTATCTGAGGAAGTGGGATTTTCTCCCATGAAAGCTCATGCGAAAAATAAATCTGTTTGTCTCAAAGTGCCTCACGAATCCTTGTTGGTTTTTTTTTTTTTTCCTATTGCATAGGGAAAATCAAGCTGTGGTTAATTTGAACTAGCAGTTAGTTTGAATTAACACAGCTACATTGTGTTAATTCGAACTAATGAGTTCGAATTAAGCATCAACTCAAACTTAAGGGAGCTTTTATAGATTCAAACTAGGCTTTCCTTAGTTTGAACTAAGGGAACTCCATAGCTCGAACTAATGAAAGCTAGTATGGACATGCACTAATTTCATTCGAATTAAGCCTCCTTAATTCGAACTATATTGTAAATGTAGACATACCCTTTGGTCCCCAATGATGCTCTTTACAAGGGGAGAACAAACACCATCTGTCTGTATTACAAACTGTAACCTAGGGAGCAGATGATTCATTACTACAATTTCAACCCTTCTATTAACAAGACAAAACAATTATCTTGGGGCACCCCACTGCCATATATGAGAATTTTGGGGATATCAGGCAGTACTTTGGCCTCACCAAAGTTAAAGTGTACCCTCCAAGAGGCCTTTATTTTCCCATTTTACTATACAAGGGTGGAAGGTAAACTGATGTTCCCCCATGCGCCCTGTAGGCGTTCAGCGCTGGTGGCCGGTCGGGGGGGTGCCTCCTACTGGCGGTAAAGGGGAGTTAGCGGGCGTGGCGTCCCTCCTGGCAGCTGAACAAAATGTCCTTGGCCCGACCCCCAGGCAGGGCGGGCAAGCACAAAGTCTGGAGGTTAAGGATGGTTGAGCACTTCCTATGCCAGGAAACAGGGGGGGTGGGTTGAGGAGGGAGACGCAGGCCCACCAGCTCCACTGCGTCTCAGCCCAGGGCCCTAGACAGGGGCAGGGTGCCACACCACAGGGCCAGCGGGCCAGTCTCCGAAACACGCTGCCCTGGGAATACGGCCCACCATCCTGCCCTCCCTGGGCTACTTCCTCCAACCCTGTCCCGGCTACCCGCCCTGGGTACCTAGCTCCATAGGGGGTAACCGTCTTCAGGATCTTCCTCGTAGTAGGCCTGTGGCACCCCGGCTAACCCCTTGGTATCCATGAGCGGCAGGTCTGGATACTCGGCTGGCTCCTCCAGGAGAGGCAACTCTTCCAAGTTCTGGGACCCATATGGGGCCAACGTCTCCTCCTCAGTGGAGGGCAGCTCCTCTAAATCACAGGGCTGATAGTGGGTCGGACCTTCCGCTTCCCCGTCTTCCCAGGCTGTCCCTGAGCAGGGAGGCTGTGGTGGGGCCCAGCAGGCTCTTGAGCACCCATCCCAGTCGGCCGGCTCCAGGTTCCCTCCCAGTCACTTGGCCCTGGAAGGCTGGGTGGACC
>ML682227.1:713680-732738 GCA_007922195.1 Podocnemis expansa
GAGAGAGAGAGAGAGAGAGAGAGAGAGAGAGAGAGAGAGAGAGAGAGGTGTACACAACAACAACAACAAAACAGAAAAAAAAATAAAAAAAAGAATATATCAGCAGCTTCAACAATGTTTTTAAAAGTCCTAATTTATTTTGCTAGCAACTTTAATTTATTATAACAGACTACTAAATTATTTACGTAATGATCTATAATAACCACTAGATGAGGTAGTTGGATTGTACATCAGCTTGAAGCTGTCTTTATAGTGAAGGAATTATAACACTTGTGCTAATAAAACAGCTTGTTAAATTTCTTCTATCATTTGGCACATTTCCTTGAGAACTCTATTTCTTCAAGGCATTTAAATATTCTCCTGGTGCCAGTTACTAACCCAACAAACAAAACATATAATACTAACACTACTAAAACCCCTATTCCAATGCCAGTGCCAAGCTCAGCAACAAACCCCCGGTCCCAGTTCTGGCTGGTGGTGTTTATTGAGTGTTATTTGGTGTTTGTGTGCATAGAGGCCCTATTCTATTATCAATCACACAATTTTTCAGCATTTAAAATCTTGGACAGCATGAACACCTTGCTTCTCCCCCTTGGTCTCCAGACACCATGGGTTACGGCCCGGTGAGGCTAGCCATGGGCTGTTTGTGGCCAGGAGTTACAAGGGTCAGCTGGGGTACCAAGAGCAAGTTTACGAAATGGGTTTACTCTTTCACTCCCCACACACACTCTTTATTATTATCTGAGCTGGTTTGTGGGCGGTAAATGCTGTGAGCACAAATATGATAATTACCAATTTGATTTAGGAGGTCAGACAAGTTGGAGCAATAATAATATTCATGAACAAACAGTAAGCCCAAAACAGTTTCTAATAAAATTCCCAGTGTACACCCTCAGCACAAATAAACTTAGTCCCCAATCTGACCAGGTCATATTTACCTTATTTTTTGATGTTATCTCCAGAAGGTGTTCAGCAGACCTATTTTCCTGTAGGAAAAAATAAAGGGAACAGCACAGTATAGAGTTTATGTGTGATTTGACATGCAGATCACCGTGTCTGCCTGTGCCCAAAGAAAGACTGCAGCTGGATTGCGTGCTCAAAAAGAAAAATCAATCTGCACTTGGACATCCCTGGACCTTATATTAGCAGGTCTGGCTGCAACCGACTAAGCACCTCCCGCCACTCCCTATCAGTGAGAAAAAAGCTGCCCACCATGGGCCCTGGTCTCCAGGAGTGCCCAGGCAGAAAAACCAAGAAGGAAAAACAAAAAGAAGAAAACTTAGGAAAAAAGACTCACTTAGAGCCCTTTCAAGCCCCTTCCCCTGGGCTGGAACGGGGAAGCTTCTCATGACCCACGGGATGGTACCAGAGATGGCAGGGTGATATATTGTTGTGGGGATGGCTCCACGGTACTGGGACTCAGGGGGATAATGGGCTCCAGGGCTTCGGAGACCCAGGCCAGTGGTGGGGAAGGGGAGCGCTGCCACTTGTGTTGAGCCTAGGCCCTCGACATGAAGGCCAGCTTCCCCCTTCTAACTGGCGCTGGGTAGGGAGGTGTAGGCAGCAGGAGGAGTGCCCTTGCAGCCTCCACTGCCTCCAGGGTCATTGGGATCAGCATTGACCCTAACCGGCCCCGGGGGGAGCCCCATGTCAAAGATGTGGGACTTTGTTGGAGCTGCAGTACCGGGCTCAAGCCCAACCGGTGCGAGGGAGAGCCCCGCATCAAAGACTCAGGACTATGATGGCGCTGCAGTACCGGGGTTGAGCGCAACCATCCCAGGCAGGGACCTGTGTTGGGGACACAGGGCTCTGTCAGTGCTGCGGTACCAAAGTTGGTACTGAGCTTGTCCTCTGGCCCCGTCAGAATGGTGCTGTGCAGGTCCCGGTGCCGAACTGGCATGCGGTACCGCAGGAGGTCCTGAAGCCTTGGGAGAGGGCTGCCGAACCTGCTCGGAGGCCAGGGCACGGTTCCTTTGCTCCCTGTCCTTGATTGTCCTTGGCTTGAAGGACAGACAGATGGAGCATGTGGTGACCATGTGGCTCTCGCCCAGGCACTGGAGGCACTTCTTATGGGGATTGTGCTGCGGGAAGGCCTTGCCACATTCGGCACAGGGTTTGAACCCCGGCATGGCAGATGAAAGAGTAGCGTGATGTTCCGGCCCAGACAGGGAGACCATCTTCGGTGGAACTACATCCACAAATAGGTGTCCCAGTCAGGTGAGAACCTCATAAAGTGAGAGAAGGACAGACTGCTTGCGAAGCGCAAGGAGCGGGCAGTTTCACAACTGACGCGAAGGCGGAAGAAATGAAAACTGGGCAGGGGTTTGGCAGTGGCCACATATATAGCCATGGGGTGGCACGGGGGGCAGTGGCCACCTGCCCTCTTCTGACAGGCAAGGGCAAAAAGTTCTGACCAATTCGGCACTCCAGCACAGAGACACCTATTTCTGAATGTATCTGAGCAGTGCTTGAAGAAGAACTCTTAGTTAAGAGGAAGTGAGACGCTGATCTCTGCTCAGGGGAGATAATGGCTGGGAGTTGGACCCCTTTCAGTGGATGCCCTTGAGGGATGGGGCAGGAGTGGTGGAATAGCGATACAGTAAGCCTGAAACTGTGATACCTGTATCAATGTTTTTAGAACGACCTCACTGTTACAATCTGGATTTGTGGAAGCTGTATATAGTTAGAACAATGATAACATTTGTTTAACAAATCATCAAGGAAAGGAAATAGGTTTATCTCTAACTTTCTTTGAAGTCTAAAGTACCAGTCTTCAGCTGCCATCAGTCTGTGATGAAAAACCAGTTTAACACTGGCAGTTTTTGGAAGCAGATGAAAAATGCTAACATTAATGATCTTCAAATTTCAAAGGACCGGCAGTGGGCAACAAGGTCCATGAATTGCAAATAGTAACAATGACTTTAATCAAGGTAATTGACATGAACATTTTAACAAAGTAACATTTCACTCTGAATTACTGCTTATCTAAAAGTTAAAATTTGCACTCCATTCCCAGGTTGCCTTTTTTCGCTCTGGTGGATGTGGGTGGTGTGTTATTTTGGTTGTTGTTGTTTTCTTTTAAGAAACAGACTACCTTTTGTGTGAAAAAAGTGCACAGAAAAAATAATCTAGTTTTACATTTCAAATTACTGATACCTCCAGATTTAAATCCCAGCAAAGGTGGTAGATGAGTTAGTTACGTACGTGTACAGAAATTATGGTGAAATGACCTGGTGCATTTTGCAGTAATTATGCAGTGGGTCTGATTTGTCTGATGTATCATGTAACTCTGATTGATTTGAGGGGGTAAATTTCATGTAACTTTAGTTGATTTGAGGGGGCGCATTTCACACTCCCTACCCCTGGTGCCAAAATTCCTAGTTACGGCCCTGGGCCAATGACATATTGGGCTGCATCAGTAGGAGTGTTGCCAGCAGATCAAGGGACATGATTATTCCCCTCTATTCGGCACTGGTGAGGCTGCATCTGGAATACCGTGTCCATTCTTGGGGTCCGCACTACAAAAAGGACATTGACAAATTAGAAGGAGTCCAGTGGAGGGCAACAAAAATGATTACGGGGTTGGGGTACGTGACTTATGAGGAGAGACTGAAGAAACTAGGTTTATTTAGTCTGCAGAAGAGAAGACTGAGGGGGGGATTTGATAGCAACCTTCAACTGCTTGAAGGGGTGCTCCAAAGAGGAGGGGACTTGACTGTTCTCAGTAGCAACAGAGGACAGAACAAGGAGTAATGGTTTTGAGCTGCAGCTGGGAAGGCCAGAGTTGTATATTAGGAAAAGCTTTCTTACCAGGAGGGTGGCGAAGCATTGGAATGGTTTATCTGAGGAAGTGGTGGAATCTCAATCTTTGGAAACATTTAAGGCAGGGGTTAAAGTAAAAGGGAACATACCTGAACATATTTATAGGCTGGCAGAGTTCAGAGCCCCCTAAAAATAGAAGAATGCACCAGAACTCAGAGTTCTGGGGCCCCCTAAAAATAGATACAGCAACCGGAAGGCAGAGTTCCAGTGAGTTTCACTTTAAGCCTAGTTCCACCTTAAGCCCAGCCAGCAGAGAGCTCTGGCAGGCTGGGAGTTTGTAAATCTACCCCCTGCAGGACAGGAACAGCTTGTGGCAGCTCCGAGCTGTCAGTCAGTGTGCAAACAACTTAGGTAAGGCTTTGCCTTGGTGTGGGGGGGCCCGGTGGTGGGGCTGGGGGAAGGGCATTGGAGGTGGGAGGGTACTGGCATCTGGGATGGGGGCTGGAGCTGCTGGGGGACAGGGAATGCTGCTGGGGCTTGTGTGGGGCAGGGTGTGCGTGCACCTGGGGGTGGGAGTGTAGCTGGGGGGTGTACCAGGAGGGTGTAGGGGGGTGGAAGGTGTGCCTGGGGTAGGGGGTGTATGTGGGTGTGGATGGGAGTGGAGCGATAACTGATGTTGCAAATGCCTATTGGCTGGTGGGCAGTAGCTGGGGTAGGGCGCCTGTATGCGGGTGGCCCTGGAAAATTAGGAGGGTTCCAGGGCCCCCAAAATTCTATTTTGACCCCTGAGTAGCTAGAGTGGGTTAGGGAGGCCCCCCTTGGCATGAGTGGGCCTGCCAATTTAGAAGAGTTCCAGGGTCCCCCAAATTATACTTCAACCCCTGATTTAAGGCCGAATTAGACAAAACCCTGGCTGGGATATTTAGTGGGAGTGGTCCTGCTTTTAGTAGGGGATTGGACTAGACAACCTCATGAGGTACCTTCCAGTCCTATGATTCTATGATTTGCTGTTACAGTATAACCTGATCCCATGACTTACATTTCGTTGCATGTATTTTCTCCCATTTTGTAACCTCCTTCATCTTCAAGGCATCTGATGAAGTGTGATTTTCTCCCATGTAAGCTCTTATGATAAATACATTTGCTAGTCTTTAAGTGCCACAGGACTCCTCATTTGTTTTAATGTTTGTTGGCTCCATTAATCTGATTTATATTTTGTGCCTTTTATGTGTGTTGTAAACTTTAGTATTGACATCACAGGTTTAGTGTAATGCTTAAAAACAACATCATCTTTTTTCTTCAAAATTTAATGGAATACAGTGTCTTTCACCATTTTGTCATCAAGCTATATCCAGTGCAGGTCAATATTCACATCCCCATGTGCAAAGTGTTCTGTATGAAATGAGTTAGTGGGTGTTGCTTCAGTTCCTAATGGGACAGGTTTCCACATCACAAGAACCATGATTGGTACAAGAAGGCTCCACCTTAGAAATTTAAATATAGAGGCCAGTTACTGAACCGGTTGGAGATTGTCACTAGTAGCAATAATGTCTCTGGAGCAGAGTAAAGGTAAGCACACTAAGGGGTGACAGTGTGTCTGCAAAGACTATATTACTGGTGTCCATGCTGCAATGCTGTACTTGTGCAATGGTTAAATCAAGAACTTCCAAATGGAGGGTATGGATAGTAATCTAATATTTTTTACCCATACAAGATTTGCCATATGTATAATTACTGATACATACACACAAACCCCATGGCTAACAGCCCTACCATCAGCACCAAGCATAGTGTGAAGAAAGTCATAGCAGCCAGATGCCATGTGCTAGAATAAGCAGGAAGCCCTGGAAGAAACAGCAGAATGAAGTCCAGACAGTAATATAGCTACTTGGCAGTTTAACAGGGCCTATTTCACAAAGCTGAAAACAATTACAAGTCAAATCAAGTGGGAGGAAGAATTTAATAAAAAAAAATGTAAATGATAATTGGGAAACTTTAAATAACATCTTATGAGATGCCCAAAAATCACAGTCCTACAACTCAGGAAGAATGCTGAAAAAGGAAACTTAAAAAAACAAAAGCAAGTACAAACTAACCTGGCTTAGAGGACATTTGATCACAGCTGTAAATAATAAAACAAGTAATAATAGTAATAATAATGATAACATACAGCTAAATGGAATTAAGGGGAACTTTGTAGTAATGATTATAAATCAGAAATTAGATATTCTTGAAAATTGATAAGGGAAGTCAAGGATACAGGAAGACAGACAACAGAATTAAGGTGAATAAGAAGGAATTATTTAAATATTTCAGAGAGAAAAAAGAATTCTGACAATAGCTTAAGGCCTTGCTAGGTGGAAATAAATTATAAATAATAATAAATAATAATGCCAAAAAGGCAGAAGTGATTCTCTTCTGTATTGGCGGGGGGGGGGGGGACACGACACACACCATGTTGCAGTCTTATGATACGGTCAGTATATTCTTTCCAATTCACTTGTATTTGGGAGACCATTAAAGAGAAGTTCATTTGACTGCTGCTGGACAGTACTACATCCAGTTCTGGTGCTCACAGTTCAACTAAAGTAAACTGGAGAGGGTTAAGAGGCAAGACACAAGGGCTGTGTCCACACCAGGGTTTTATTTTGAAACAACAGCCATTATTTCGAGATAAAGCCTGGCACGTCCAAACGACATTCTGTTATTTTGAAACGATGGGACCCTGTCGTTCTGAAATAACTGCCATCGTTTCAAAACTGTTAAACCTCCGAGGCAATCGAAAGAGCCCTTGTTTAAAAAGGATTGTTTTGAAACAATGCCGTTAGGACGTGTTGTTTTGAAACAAACCCTGTTTCGAAACCGGGCTTTTGAACTTCCTCCCAGGGTGCATGGCACCCTGGGAGGAAGTCCCACCCCCCCAAGCACCCTGGCCAGGGAGCTGATCAACACCCTGGGCAGGGTGCTGAGGGGAGGTGCAGGGGGTGGCGGGCACCCAAGCCGGCTTCGCCCGCTGCTCCCCATTGCCAGGGACGGGGAGGTGGCAGGAGCCTGAGCCAGCTTTGCCCACTGCTCCCCCTTGCCCGGGGCAGGGGGAGCAGTGGGTGCCCGAACAGGCTTCACCCACTGCCTGGCTGGGTAGCTGCCAGCCACGTGGCAGGAGCACAGCTAGCAGGGCGTTCCGGTTCTTCAGCCCATGGCTGCCTGCAAGCAGCCAGGGGAGATGCCCGCTCAGGCACTCCTGGCTGCTTGCAAGGGGCCGGGGGGGTACTGGTTCCCCCAGCCCCTCGCAGGCTCTGCAGCCTGTGGTCAATTTCACAGAGGGAGATAGCCTGGGTGGTGGGTATAGCCGGTGCCCATGGCCCCTGCCCGAGCAGCATGCACCCAGCTTTGGGGGTCATGGGGGCCCCACAGTCCATCCCTTGCTGCCCCAACAGGACCAGGGGAGTCAAGGCAGGGGGATCCTGCCCTGGGGGCAGTTTTCCCTTGCCTGGCTCTCTAGGTGAGAGCCAGGCAAGTGATTGGTTGGCAAAGGCACTGCCAAGGGGCCATGTTGCCGCACCTCTCATGCTGCCCCTCTGCTGAAGTGAAATAGCATGTCCAAACACAGGGCATGCTATTTCACTTTCAGGGTTTCCCTTATTTCAAATTATTTTTCTTTTATTTCAAAATAAGTCATTTCAAAATAAGGATTAAAAATATGCCTTCTAATGATTGAGCTCTTTGAATCTATCTCTTTATTTGAATCAAGGGAGGTTAAAGGAAGACCTAACACAACCAGGTTCAAATCGATTCTTAAACGAATAGCCATTCTGCCTCTCTCAGGCTTCTCGGTAGCTCCCTTGTTGTCTTTATCACAGGGATTTCTCTGTATAAGTCTACCCTGCTACTGTACTGTGTGCTCAGTGGCATCACTGGTGCTGGTCACATGGGGCAAAAACCCTGAGTCCCAGCGCCTGTACCCCAAGTCAGAAGCCAGCTGGAAGTGGCAGGATCTGGCCCTCATCCAGCCAGGGACCTGGGATCTGGTGTAAGCCCTAACCCCAGATGGAGACCAAGGGCCAGGCTGCCAGCTGATGGCAACGAGAGCCCAGTCTGGGCCCCAGGTACAGACCTGGAGCCGGATCAGGCCCAGGGGAGAACATTGTGTTAAATGCTACCCCATAACGTTACTCTTCCAAAGAGATCTGCCTCTTATACAGTCCTCCCCGAAATAAGCTCCTGCAGTCTACCTATAAGGCCTAGCTCCATCTCCTCTAACTAGCAGGCAATTAGTTAACTGCCCTCAGATGTGGAGTTGATTTTGTTCCCTCTTCTTCCAGATGATGGGGTGTCATGGGATGCACATCTGAGCATTTCTAGGTTATGGTCTATGTAAATTTCCTGTTCACTTTTGCAATATAATTGTATGGTTTGATGCCAGTTATGCCATGTAAGGTTCCTTTTCGAATGGTACTGTATTGTTATGATATCATGCCTCCTGCAGCATCATATATGTGTACAGATGTGAAGCATGTTACATAGCACAGACCCTCAGGACTGCCTCTAGCACAGAGAATGGAGAATTACACAAGAAAGGCAATATAAATTGCTCTCCCTGGCTCAGATGGGACAAAGGGATCACCTCGGTCCAAGAAGGGGTGGGAGACTTAAATAAGTTTGGAAACAAAGACAAATCCTTGGTGCTGCTCCAGGCATTTTGCCAGAGACTCTGCCTCTTGAAACATCTACAGGAAAAATTGGTGCTTGTCTAGAAATAGGCAGGGTTCAGCTGCAAACCATAACGGTCAGAAATGAGTGGTGAGATGAGCATAATTGCAGTAGTGTTGTTAGGTTAGCATGCATTTTATATCTTTTATTTACTACTGGTAACTCCTGACTACTTTATTAAAGGATCATGCATTTATTTGCTTTATACTTCCTTAAATCATATTCAAAACAATAAAATTTTGGTTGTTTTATCTAAAGCTGTGTGGACTTTAAAGAGCATGAAACAGGAAGGCTGGGTACATCCATTTCTTTGTTAAATGGACAAACATGAGTCTACGGTGAGTGGGAAGGTTCCCAATCTCTGTAGAATGGGAGCTCCCAGTCTGGTGTCTGGGAACTGAGGGTGCTCACTTGGGGACCAGCCCATAGGTAACCAGGGGGTGCACACCCACTGCCAAATACTGATTACAGGCAGGAGGCTGGCGTGCACTGAGTCAGGGGTGCATGGTCATTAGGCAAAGTGGGATAATTTGGGGTTCAGAAGTGGAGACTGGGGGTAACAGTGGCACACAGGACCTGATTCTGGGAGTGGCCTGTCACATGGGGATTAAACCACACTACACAGGCCTGGCTGGGCTCAGAATCAGTGAAGATCAAAGTGTTTCAACTTCCTTTTAGCTATTCCCCCTGTCAGCTCTACTAGATAGAGCTTCAGCACAGCTGAGGACCTGGCCGAATATGTTCGCTTTGTGATTTTTTCCCTTTCCTTTCTACCAGAGGTGAAATAAACATTGCTTCTATTCCAGATGCTTATGGCTCTGCTTCTCCTCCAATATGCAGTTGTGTTAACCAGGATTAACACCACTGAATTCAATTTAGTTAGGGTATGTCTACACACAATCTTTAAATTGAAATAACGCTCATTATTTTGATTTAAAGAAGGGTAGGTCACACTACCTTTCCTTATATCAAAATGAGGCGCTTCCTCATTTCACTGTAAGGAAAGTCATTCTGATATAATAAAACCTAGATTTATATGGAAATGATGGCAGAATCGAAACACCTGTATCGAAATAATCCAGTGAAACTGCATTATTCAATTTTAAGATTGTTTGTATTTCCAGCCAGGTCTGATCTTCTTCCTCCCAGGATGCATGCCTGGCTTCCTCCTTGCTGACCAGGCACTGGGGAAAGGGGCCCCGCACCCAGCTCCCCCAGCACTTGCTGCATGCAGGGAAGGGAGGCCCTTGCCCAGCTCTTGGAACGCTGGCAAGGCAGTGGGGGAAGGCAGCCTATGCCCGGCTTATGGAGTGCTGGCTGGGCGGCCAGGAAAGCACCCTGCATTCAGCGTGCCTGCTGCCAGGTGTGGGGTGCCTTCCCGGCTGCCCGGCCAGTGCTTCGGGAGCTGGATGAGGTGTCTTTCCTTGCTGCCCAGAAAGTGCTGGGGAAGCCTGGTGCAGGGCTCCCTTTCCCCACACTCAGGAGGTACGCCTAAAGCCAGGTGCAGGGCTGCCTTCTCCCTGCATCCGGCGAGTGCACCTGCAGCCAGGTGCAGGGTACCTTCCTCCGCCACCCGGCAAGTGCTGGGGGAGCTGGGTGCAGGGCTTCCTTCTCCCCGCACCCAGCAAGCACACCTCAAGCCAGATGCAGGGTGCCTTCCCCAGCCACCCATAAAGCGCCCCTGCATCTGGGCATGGGGTGCCTTTCCGCACCACTCAGCAAGCTCTGGGGGAGCTGGGGATGGGGCTGCCTTCTTCCCAGGGGTGTCGCTGGCACTGGGAACTCCAGTGCACGTGCCCCAAACCCCAGCACCAGTGGCCCAGATCTCCGGCCCAGTCGTGCTGGAGATCTGGAGCCTGGCTGCCCGTGGTCGCAGCGGCCCCATCCCCAGCCGGGGATCCAGGGCAGCCCTGTCCCCCGCCAGTGATGCGGGGCCTAGCTGCCCACAGCCGCAGCGGTACCTGGCTCTGTCCCCAGCCAGGGGGCAGGGCCTGCAGGCTGGGGGCGGGGCCTGAGGGTTGGGGGTGGGGCCTGGGCCCGTGCCCCGGGTCCCTCCCCCAGCCAGCGATGCCCCTGCTTCTCCCCACACCCAGGAAGCACGCCTAAAGCCAGGCACAGGGCTCCCTTCTTCCTGCACCTGGCAACCGTGCCTAAAGCCGAGCATGGGGTGTCTTCCTGCGTAGCCTGGGTATGCTTTTC
Source organism: Podocnemis expansa (assembly GCA_007922195.1). Lineage (NCBI taxonomy): Eukaryota > Metazoa > Chordata > Testudines > Podocnemididae > Podocnemis > Podocnemis expansa. Next base: position 724,352 of record ML682227.1, read on the forward strand.
CCCACCACCTGGCTCCCAGGGCTAAAGCTGAGCAGGAGATTGGGTGGTGGCATGGCCCATCTTGGGGGCCATGTTGCCATACCTACCATGGTGCCCTTCTAAATCAAACTACCAAGTCCTATCCATGGATATGCTACTTCAATTTGGGTTTCTATTGGGGACCTTTTAAATCGATTTAACTTGAATTGATTTAATGATTTTTAGTTCAATTTCATTAAACTGATATAAGTCAAATCAATTTATCTGTCTGTCAACATAGCCTTAGAGTTCTGAAAAGACAAAACTCAAAGAGGCTTCTTGCAGTGCCTGTGTTAGGTGTTGGTGGAGAGCCCTTCCTGGGCACTCTTAAGAGAAGGACCAAAGAAGCAGCCATGTTAGTCTAGTTCAGCAAAAGAAGAAGAGTCCTGTGGCACTTAAATCTGTTAGTCTTTAAGTGCCACAGTACTTCATGCTTCTTAAGAGAAGGAAGTTCATTTTAAACATCATAGGAGTCTAGGTTGAAATGTAGGCACAGAGCCATCACCCAGTGAAAGGTAAATACAGTTGAAATCCTCAAAAGATAGTGCAAAAGAGCTCATGGCAGTCAATGTGTCTTCAGAGAGTATGGAAAGACCTGGGTGCCTACATACATATTCTTGGGGCCAGACTAATATATTTTCTTCTGAAACCTTTGGCTCCAAAACAAATTTGTTTTCTTTCTCTTTGTCTTTCTTAGAATCATAGAAGATTAGGGTTGGAAGAGAACTCAGCCATCTGATCCAAAACCCTGCTCAAATGTGTATCAACCTCAACCAAACTGCCCTAGCCAACATTTTATCAAGCCACACTATAAAAACCCCATAGTGTGGAGATTCCAACACCTCTCCCTACATAACCCATTCCAATGCTTCACCATCCTCCTAGTGGAGAAAAAGTCTTCCTGATATCCAACCTAGACCTCCCCTACTGCAACTTGAGACCATTCTTCCTAGTTCAGTCATCAACTACCACTGAGGGTAGCCTATCTCCATCCTCCCTGGAACCTCCTTTCAGTATTTTAAGGCTGTTATCAACCCCCCTCATTTTTTTCTTCTGCAAATTAAACAAGCCTAGTTCCCTCAGTCTCTTCTTATAAATCACGTGCTCCAGCCCCTAATTATTTTCCTTGGCCTCCTCTGGAATCTTTCCAATTTGTTCACATCCTTTCTATCATGGGGTTCCAAAACTGGACACAGTACTCCAAATACAGTTGAACTGGACACAATACACTAAATAACAGTTTTCAAATACCTAAAAGTTTGTTACGAAGGAGGAAAAATTATTTTCCTTTGTCACAGATGATAGGACAAGAAATAATGGTCTTAAATTACAGCAAGGGAGTTTCATCCTAAACATTAGGAAAACCTTCCTAAATGTCAGGATGATAAAACACTGGAATAAGTTGCTTCAGCAGGTTGTGGAATCTCCTACATTGGAGGTTTTTAAGAGCTGATTAGACAAATGCCTGTCAGGGATGTTATAATGGGGGTACTTGGTCCTGCCGTGAGGGCAGGGAATTGCCTCAATGAACTGTCATGGTTACTTTTAGTTTCTATTCTATTCTAAATAAGGCCTCACCAATGCTGAATAGAGGGGAATCAACATCTTCCTTTGATCTCTTGCTAGTGCTCCTGTTAATGCAGCCTAATATGCCATTTGCTTTCTTGGTAATAAGGGCACACTGTTGACTCATACACAGCTTCTTGTCCACAATTACCTCCAGGTCCTTTTCTGTAAAACTGCAGTCTAGCCAGTCGGTTCCCTGTCTATTGCATTGCATTAGATTCTTCCTTCCTTAGTGCATAAATTTGCACTTCTTGTTTCAGTCTAAGATCTGGACACTTTACTATACTTAAAATGGCCCAGATCCTTCACTGTGCTGTGATCACAAGGTCCACCACCTCTGGGTGAAAGTGATATGGATGGCCCAAGCAGGTCATGCCAGTTTAGTAGGTCTAGTACTAACTTAGGTAAGTATAGGCAGCTCTGGGGAAAAAAAAAAAAAAAAAAAACTTAGCTGGGTCTTTCTTGAACGTTGGCGATCCCCTCCATCTCTCATGGTCATTTATGGTCCCTAGCAACTGCAACAAATTGGATCAGGCCTCAGACTCCTCTAATGTATACCAGCAGACTAGCCTGGAGCAGAATTAACCCAGGATCAGGCATATCTCAAATGTGGCTTATATTAGTTTTTGCACAGTCCCTTCCTGAATTATGCTATGTGCACCTCTGCATGAGACAAGTATCAGGGCCAAGAAAAGAATCATGCAGTCAGCTGATTACTATTACAAAGATGGCAAAACAGCTAAATAACCTGGCTCTTCTATGAACAGAAAGAGGAAATAACCTAAAGCCTTCCCTACTGGAGCCTGAAGAAATCACTCTGTGTGTATTCAGACAGTTAAACAAAAAAGGGAAATAAACTTGTTAGTCTTTACAAGTGCCACAGAACTTCTTGTTTGGCTTGCTAAATTAGATTAACACAATACTGCTAAGAAAAGGACTTTTTTTCATTTTGAATCACTCCAGGTCTGCTGAATGTAACCCTTGCTGCAGAAGACAGCATGGGCTCTGTGATCTGAACTTGTCAGGGAGCCACAGCAAACAAAAGTCTTGATTTGCGAGTGGTTTTTTAAAATAATTTTTCATTGATTGTTTCAGGAAAAGGCTCCATGAAACAGGGCTTGTTTTTGAAGCATTTTCTCCTTTTATTTATTAATGCCCATCGATCTCTTTATTTAAAAAAAAAGACCTTTGACTCTTTCATGTGTTTCTGCCTTCTCTGGCTGTGTTCACCTTCTCACATGGCAACATCACAGATGCTCCATACCATAAAAGTGAGTTGTCATTTGTTGCCATCTATTATACCTTTCCATGAGAAAGAATCAACCTTGAAGAGGTCCAACATGAAAGAGAGAAAAATTCTCTTTCCTCCAGTAAACGGAGATTGGCAACATTAAAACATTGATCTGGGGCCCCACCATGCTATGGATGATTTAGTGAAAATCCTCATGGAATTTCTTTATGGCACAATATGTCCTCTAGACTGTCTAATTCTACTCTAGAGCTTGATCTTACAACCACTTGCTCCATGGCAAAATGCTCACTCCCATGTTTAGTCCCTTTAATTCAATAGCATGACACGTGTTAGTAAGTGCTACTGTCAGCTGTTAGTGTTCACAGGATCAGGTCATTACATACTAAAATCATGAGGTGAGGGACAACATCTCCATGTTTTGAACAGCACTATGCATGCTTCTCAAGCTCTGTTAATTAACAATAGCAATATAATAAGAGGACAAATTCTCCATGGGTGTAACTCTATAGCAAGGGATGGAGTTAGATGAGTGAATTTGGCCCAATCTACCTAATTTAAGATTGAAAGCAGCTCCCAGTCCAGCTAATTAAAGCCCCATAACTAAAAAGACCCACAGAGATTGTACCTTTTTCCTCAGGAGCAGCAGGCTTTGGGATATTTTCCAGCTCAAACAATTTATTAAACTCCAGATCCACAGAGGTTATTTCCTCTGTCATAGCAGGTGAAGTGGAAAGTTTATATTTCAAGTAAAGTTAGAGCACTCTTGATATTCTGCAGCTATTGAGTGAAGAACAAGATCTGTGTTTTTAGAAAGGGCTCCTTTGTAATGCAGTAGGAGGTACAAATAAGCCAGCTCAGAAATCAGAGTTGAATAGGCCATAACATCCTAGTAAGGATGTTATGATAGAAAACTTCCTTTGACTGAGAATTGCCCCCCTCATCCCCAATTAGTTCCTCTGCTAACCCTTTTGGCCCTTCTGTCCCCCTCTTATTTCTCTTGCAACATCTGAAGAAAATAGAGCCCTTTTCCATGTAAATTTTGAGTTTTAGTTTTGAGGCAACTTATTTTTCTGGAGAACTCCAGGTTAAGGATTCACATGCAGTGCTGAATACAGGTGTTATACAGCACAATGGCCATGTTCTGTTACCACGGTCTGCACATTGTAGAGGTTAATGCTCTGCACTGTCTAGCAGCAGGGTGGACATCAATTCTGAGTCTTTGTTTCTTGCCAGTGGGTGTTGAGAGGGCTCTCTTGACTGGAAACAGGGAAGTAGAGCTCTGTGAGACCATTATGGTAGCCAGAAGTCCTGACTTTTTAGGTACAGTCCTGATATTCAGGGCTTTTTCTTATATAGGTACAGATTCCCCCCCCCCCCATTTCCTGTCTCAGTAGGTGCTGGGAGGGGGGCCAAGAGGGGTGGAGCCATGCTGGGAGCAAAAGTGTGCCCCTGCTGGCAGGCGGCCTCTGGTTCCCAGCCAGTGCCAGGTCCTGCTCATGTTGGCTGGTGGCCTCCAGGTCTTGGCCAGGGCCGGGTCCTGCCACAGCAGAGGGTCTGGGTGGGCCAACCCACCCTGTTGCCCTCCATCAGCCCTGTATAGCAGGAGGTGGAGCCGGTAGGGTTCAGGATCCCAGCGCTGCAGCTTCCTTTTCTTGCTGGTCGCAGTCCCTAGTAGGGAAGCCGAGCCAGCAGGGCCCTGGAGCCATGGCATGCAGCTCTTGTGGCCCCAGGCTGTGCTGGGGGTGGGGCCAGCATGGAGACTGAGCGGTGCTGCATTCCATTCAGGCTCGGCACACGTGCCACATTTGGCACACATGCTGGGGCTGATGCATGACAGCTACTGGGCCAAGAGCCAGGTGGTTCCTTTAGTCTTACAGTTTGTTCCCTTGACTACAGAACTGGTTGAACCACAACAAAATAATCATACGTCCAGAGTGCTGGGAAATATTTCATTGCCTGTTCCGATGCTGTATGCATTCTGGAATAGAGGATATCAGTCCCAGTACATAACAACCCTCTTTACAAATATTTTTTAGCCTTCTATTCTCCTTTCAAATACAATCTCCCTCTTATAATGACTTGCAGATCCCTCTGGTTCAAGGTGAGGTTTTTGGTACCATTTCCAGAGGCCTTGGGAGTCTGAAAAACTGAATTAAATTAAAGCATGCTCTAATGAGGGCTGTACAACTCAAGATTGTGTTTCTTTTTTATTGTTCTTATTGTTTTTTTCTGTGCATTCCTTTAGTTTGTCTGAGATGTGTTTGCAGGTATTTGTATGTTGGTATATACATAGGCATGCACATCATGATTTATGAAAGCAATTCTTTCTGAAACAGAGGATGAAGTGTGTGAGCTGAGGAAGATCATGTGAGTGTGTTTTCTTTGTATTTTAAAGTCACTCAGTGAAAATGAAATGTAGTGAAATCACAGGTTGTTGGGATATGAAAATGCAGCAACACTGTCTATTCAAAGAAGTCATACAGTAAAAGAACTGATGGGCAGCATCCCTTGGGCGGCTGATGTGAAGGGGAGAGACATCCAAGAAAGCTGGCTGTATTTTAAAGAAACCCTGTTAAGGGCATAGGAAGATACCATTCCGATGAACAGAAAGAACAGCAAATGCGGAAGGTGCCCAGTGTGGCTCAGCAGAGATCTCTGCAGTTAGCTGAAACGTAAAAAGGAAGCTTACAGGAAGTGGAAACTTGGTCAGATGACTAAGGAGGCGTACAAAGATATTGCTTTGGATTTCAGGGATGAAATCAGAAAGGCCAAAGGAGAACTGGAGTTTTGGCTAGCAAGGGATGTGAAGGATAACAGGAAGGGGTTCTACATGTATGTGAATAACAAACAGAGGATCAGGGATGGAGTAGGTCCCTTACTGAATGGGGCAGGTATCCACATGGTGGAGGATGTGGAAAAGGCAGAAGTGCTCAATGCTCTTTTTACTTCAGTTTTCACAGGGAGGGCCAGCTCCCAGCCCACTACAGTGGGTGCATCATCTTGGAGAGAAGAAGAGAGGCCCTTGGTGATGGAATGTCAGGTTAGGGACTACTTCCTTATTGACGTCTCAATCTGGGACAGTTCCTCAGATATATCAGCTAAAACAAATGTCTGAGTTGTGAAACTCTCTGTCTCATCCTCTCATGTGAAGACATTCAAAGAATTCATTTAGCTTCTCTGCAATTACCTTCTCTTTGAATTCTCCTTCAGGACCTTGGTTATCCAGTGGCCCCACTGAGTGTTAGGCAGGCTTCCTGCTTCTGATGTATTAAAGTCTCTGCTATTACAAGCTATGTCTTTTGCTCATTGTTCCTCAAATTCCTTTTTTTTGTGTGCTGAAATATGCTAAAGTTTGTGTTCCTTTCTTTCTTTTTCTCAGCAAGATATGACTTCCAATTTTTAAACAATCACTATGGCTAGCCCCTCTGCTTAATATGCAGCAGGTCCTGAGTTCAATTCCCAGGGGATTGGCCTTGATGATCTCATGAGGTCCCTTCTGACTCTATTCTATGATTATTTTTTTTTGGTCATTAATTGCCCCTTTTAATCTGGTGGCACTTTTTGGTCGTCTTTATTTATTTATTTATTTATTTATTTTTCTTTTTGAATGTTAGGTAGACACTTATATTGAACCTCTAATATAATGTTTTTAAAAAGTTCATGTGAAAATATCCTGCTCTCCTGATGTGATCAAAACTTGAGCTGGTAAACATGAAACTCCACTGACCTTTTAAAAAATGAAACATATTAATATTTTCCAGTGGCAAGCCATTGTGCCTAAGGATCTATTTCTAAAATAATTATTCATCCTTCTTACCCTTTCTCAGCCTTAGGTACTAGAGCCAGGGTCAGAGTTACATCACTTTTCCCATCTCCCCAAGATTTAGGACATGACAGTGAAATACCCTAAGCTTTCCAATTCTGCTTATTTTTCTAGCATTCTGCAAACAACTATCATATTCCATCCTCCACAATTCACTTTACCAGCCCATCACAATTGCTCCTTAATTAGCCAAAGACGGCAGTGCAACTAACACTAATAAGCCTTTTCCTCCCCCCCCTTTTTTTTAAGATTAAGGATGACACAAATTATTGGGGGAAAAGAATTGAAAAGTTAAAAATGAAAAGTGATCTCTCTGGCTTTTTACCCCTGAAATGAAAAATTGGAAAAAAAAAATCTTTGGCTATGTCTACACTTACAAAACTGATTCAAAACAGTTATTTTCAAATAACTACTTTGATTTTAATTTGAAATAATTATTTCAAATTAGCACTACTTCAAATGTATTATTTCAAATTAGGAGTCCAGGGAAGACTCTCTAACTTGAAATAAGGTAGGAGTTATTATTTTGAAGAAAAGAGACTTCGCTAGACTCTCTAATCTGAAATAGGGGAAGGCAGGCAAAAGAATAGGTCCATTATTTAAAAATAAGCCTAATCCACATTAATTCAAGTTCAGCTGTTTCTCTTTGAAGTCTTGATGTGAACTCGAATTAATATGCAAGCCAAATTCTGTGAAAGCAGGACTTAATCAAAACTATGGGTTCTTTTCCCATTACAAAAGGTAATTTGACTTCAGGCTTCCCAGGGTTTGAACCTAACAACTGCTCTGATTTGCTGTTACTGTATGACCTGATCCTATGTTTTATACCCCCTTGCATTTATTTTCATTCCTTTCTGTAAATTCACCCATCTTCGAAGCATCTGAGGAAGTGGGATTTTCTCCCACGAAAACTCATGCGAATAATAAATCTGTTAGTCTTAAAGTGCCACACGACTCCTTGTTGTTGTGTGTGTTTTTTTTTTTTTTTTGCTGGACTAGACTAACACGGCTATCCCTTTGGAAATTTAGTTCTGGAGGCTCCCAGGGCATGCCACTGAGCATGTACTGGACCCAGCCAGGTGGAGGCACTGCCAAGTTTAATTTCTTGTAAAGCAAAGAGACTGCAGAAGAGGAGTGGATAAAGGACTCCCACAACCCCAACATCACCACTGGGAAACTCAGGATCTCTTTGTCATTGAATTTAGGCACCTGTGCACATGTGAGTGTTTCCTGCTCCCAAGTAATCCAGGGAGAAAAGGGAGAGGGTTACATCTGAAATAACAAAATGAATTCATGGACAGGAAAATAGTTAGTTCAAAATAGCTCTCCTTATTTCAAAATAACTTCTAAGTGTAGACATACTCCTTCAGGTTGAATGAAACCACATTTAACAGTGAAGCAGTTTATTTAGAACTGAGATGACGAAACAGTTTAGAAAAGAGCGAGCAACTGAAAAATCATCAAGGAAGTGAGTTTGGGGTTGAACAAAATGTTTCCTTCATCCCACAATGTTTTATTTCTAGGCATTTTTCAAGGGCTAGATTTATAACACAGCCAGAGGAGGAGGCCCTCTGAGAACCCTCACATCAGCTGTTCAGGGGCACTCATCAGGTGTATCTACACTATGGATTTAAGCTGACTTAAAGCTCCTTAAGTTGACTTAAATAAAACCCTGGCCACATGGGGGGGGGGACCCCAAAACAACAAGGAGTCGTGTGGCACTTTAAG
>ML682227.1:732838-793029 GCA_007922195.1 Podocnemis expansa
TTTTTTTTTTTTTTTTTTTTTTTTTTTTTTTTTGCTGGACTAGACTAACATGGCTATCCCTTTGGAAATTCACATAGAGGAAGTATTAAGTCAGCTTAAGCATTCATTTAAGTTGACTTAATAACTCTCACTTGTAAAGTCAATTTAGCAGTTAAATTGACTTTACTTAATCCAGAGTAGCCTGGGAGTTGGCTTAAATCAACTTAATTGGCCTATCTATCTTAAACATGGGGATGGAGGTTGGACAGAAGGCACAACACAGTTAGGAGCGTTTCCAGCCATGTGCAACACATCAAAATCCCCTGTATCTTAGTCCCAGCCCCACAACCCTGCATCCTAGCACAACAGCCCACATCGCCTTTCCCCGACCTAAGCATCTCTCCCCTTCCCAACCAGACCCCTCATATCTCCTCTTCTCTGCCACACTGCACATCTTTCCTCTTCTAGCTCGATCCCGCATCTCTGCCTTTGGCAGCCCATCCCTTCATCTCTGCCCTTTTCAGCCTGATACTGCATTTACCACCTTCTCAGCCTGACCCCATGTGTCTCTACCCTTGTCAGCCCAACCCACCTGATATTGTTGTAAAACAAACAAGGAGTCCTGTGGCACTTTTAAGACTAAAAAATGTGTTTATTGCATGAGCTTTGATGGGAGAGAATACCACTTTGTCAGACAGTTTGAAGATGGGAGAACTGACAGAATGGGAGGAAAATAAATGCAGGGGAGTGTAAGATGTAGGAACAGGTCATAATATAACAGCAAATCAAAGCAGTTAAGATTCAAAAACTGGGAAACAGCACAAGAAAGAAAGAAAAGGAAGAAAGAAAAGAAAGAAAGAAAGTTGCTATTTCTTTTAGCTTAGATGGTGTGAAAGCAGGATTAAATCGTGACTATGGATTTTTTTTTTCCCATTACAACAGGTGATTTGACTTCATCCTCCTTTATGTGCTGTTTCCCAGTGTTTGAATCGTAACAACTACTATGCTCTGCCCCTGCGCTGGCAGCAGGGGCAACACTATGCTGGGGTTAGCAGGGCATGGGTGCTGGATCTCTGGCCCACAGTGTGACAGAAATGGGCCCAATCTGGCTCTGGGCCACTTCCAGCAAGCAGGGGAGGCTTGGGCATAGCTCCTGCCACTTGCCAACAGCAATAGGGGCTCAATCCATCTTTGAGCCTCCTGCAAGAAGCTTGGAGTTGGAGACGGTCTCTGCCACTTTTCACAAGCAGCAGAAGCCATCTCTGAATGGCAGCTGCTTGAAGATGGCCAGGGTTAAAGGTAGCCGGAACACCCCAAAACACCATTCCAGGCCCACTATTTTTAGGGGCTCAGTGTTCTGGGGCCCCAAAAAGAAGAACGTGGAGCCAGAATGCTGCATTCCAGGGCCCACCATTGAAAAATAGCAGGCCCTGAAACACAGCATTCTGAGTCCACATTCTATTTTTAGGGGCCTTAATGCTGGCCCCCTAACAATAGCAGGCCCCGGAGCAGCGTTCCCCTGCATTCTGGCAGGCAGGGGAGGGGGGCGTGGTCAGGGGCATTCCTGGGCAGGGTTCAAGCCCTGCCCCAAATCCCTCTGCTTCCAGGCCCTACCCCATTCTGGGGCCTGTTGCCTCAGCCACAGCACCAGCACATGGGCCTACTGCCCCCACCTACCCAGCCATAGTGCCGCTCGGTGAGTGTGGGAGCAGCCGGCTCATGCTGGGGGACAATTGGGGGAGGGGTGGGGTGCTGGCTTGGGAGGGTGGCAGGAGCTGGGTTCCGGGGGGCCCCACTGGTGCAGGGGAGGCCACCGGCCCAGAAGGGGGCCTACCTGTGTAGAAGGGGGGCCCACTGGCACTGGAGGGAGTTGCACTGACATGGGAGCATTCCGGGGCCCCCCAAATTATACTTTAACCCCTGAAGATGGCTCCTGCCACTTGTAAAAAATGACATGGACCATCTCCAGCGCTGAGCCTTTTGCAAGAGGCTTGAAGCGGGATCAGGCATCTGTTGCTGCTGATGAGCAGCAGCAGTGGTGGCCAGATCAGGCCCTGGAGCAGGATTGGGGCCATGTGGGGGGGCAGCCCCAGGTCCTGACCCCCCCTCCAGTAAAACCTCTGGCTAGCAGGTGCCCTGCAGCACCAGGTCCAGACCTGGAGAAGTCTGGCCGCTACATGGAGAGTGTGGAGTGCTGTGCTGGCACATTGCTGGGCCACGTCAGACTCCCTGACCTTCCTGGGCTCCCTGTTGCCACAGATGTAGAGTTTTAAGGGGAATTATAATCCAATAAGGAGGACAACACATTCACAGCTGTTTCAGAAGTCTTTATTGAAGAGAACTGAGAGAGAAGGAGAAGACAGACAGGTTTTCCTAGCACCTAAACGACTCTCCCATTTATCACTATGACAACCCCAATGATCCTAGATAGTCCAAAACACCACATATTCCTCCCCCTCTAATGAACACCCCCCCCCACCGAATAAAACCCTCCCTCCCCAGAAAGAATAAGAACTAAACTAGGAGATGAGGGTAGACTGCCCCACCTCCGGCGAACCCCCGGGGAATTATTCTGCCCCATGATGAGGGGGTCACCACTAGCTAAAGATCCAGCCGATTAGGAGGCCTTCTGTCACGAGGTGGATTACCGCGAACTTCTGGTATGCCCACCCCACAAGGTGGTATTGGTGGTGGTGGGATCACAGGTACTGAGGAAGTCGCCGGAACCGGAGAGGATGTTGTGTCCGGTTGGTTCAGGGAGGCTGAAGGCGTTGAAGGGGTGGCTGGAGCAGGAGAGACAGAAACAGTCGTTTCATGCTCTGATGTTGTATCATCAGAAAGGGTGAAGTCAGATATGTCTGCTGGAGATGCATCTTCTGGGTGGATATGATGGAGAAGCAGCTGATCTACATGCCGTCGCCAAACTAGGCCACTCGCTGTCTGGACAGAGTAGGAAACAGGTCCTGTCTGGGCAATGACCGTTGCTGGGACCCATTTAGCTCCTGAAGCGTAGTTTCGAGCAAGAACTGGCTGTCCAATACTGAAGGTCCGGCCCTTTGTTCTTGGTGAACGTCTGCTGACCTGGTCCTGCTGTTGGCGTTGAACCACTTGCCGTGTGTCTCGTGGTTTCAACAAATCAAAGCAAGAGCGCAACTGCCGTCCCATCATAAGAAAAGCTGGAGATGCCTTAGTTGTAGCCTGTGGAGTATTTCTGTAGGACAACAAGAAGTTGTCCAGACGCTTATGAAGAGGAGAACGTCCCTTTGCGGATTTTAGAGCTTGCTTCATAGTCTGTACAAATCTTTCAGCAAGTCCATTGGTGGAAGGATGATACGGTGCTGACCTGATATGATGTATTCCATTGGCCTTCATAAAAGTTTCAAAATCCTGAGAAATGAATTGTGGTCCATTGTCGCTCACCAGCTGTTCTGGAAGACCGTAACGACTAAAAAAGCCACGCAGGGTCTGAATAGTGGCTTCTGTAGTAGTGGACCGCATTACAGAGACTTCTGGCCATTTGGAATGGGCATCCACAGCAATCAGAAACATACATCCTTCAAACGGGCCAGTAAAATCAACATGGATACGTTGCCATGGCCTTTCGGGCCAATCCCATGGGTGAAGAGGTGCCAACTGCGGTGTGTTCCGGACGCTCTGGCACGAGGTACAAGCTCTAGCCGTTTCTTCAATGGCCCTGTCTAAGCCCGGCCACCAGAAATAGCTCCGTGCAATTTCTTTCATGCGCACTATGCCGCAGTGACTTGAATGGAGCTGTTCCAACAAACGTGGTCTTAATGAAGATGGGATAATAACACGCATACCCCACAACAAACACCCAGATTGGGTTGATAACTCTGTCCTCCTAGACACATAGGGGCGGAGGTCAGGAGAGACCTGAGAGTCAGGTAAGAATGTTCCATGCATCACGAAATCCATAACTCGTGAGAGTACTGGGTCAACCCGTGTTGCTTTCTTCACTTGAGTAGCTGTGACAGGTGTGTTTTCCACCTGTTCAAAGTAAAAGATTCCTTCCTGGCCCTGATCCTGCGGGTGTGCCGGTAAGGGTAGCCTTGAAAGGCCATCAGCATTGCAATGCAAAGAGGATTGCCTGTACTTGATTTCATATGTGTATCCAGAAAGTATCAATGCCCATCGTTGCATCCGACTAGCAGCCAAATGTGGGATGCCTGTGTGTGGCCCCAAAATTGATGTCAGGGGTCGATGGTCAGTGAGAAGTGTGAACTTCTTTCCCCACAGGTACTGGTGAAATTTCCGAACGCCAAAAACAATGCCCAGTGCTTCGCGTTCGATTTGGGCATAGTTAGTTTCGGCCTTGGTCAAGGAGCGTGAAGCAAAAGCAATAGGCCTCTCTTCACCAGAAGGCATAATATGTGACAATACAGCTCCAACTCCATAAGGGGAAGCATCACAAGCCAACTGAAGGGGCAAGGATGGGTCAAAATGTGTCAGAACCTTTGAGTTTACCAGTGAGCGTTTAGCTTCATTAAACGCAATATCACAGGCTTCGGTCCAGTTCCAGGCCTTTTTCGGCCCCAGAAGCTCATGTAGGGGTTTCAGGAGTGTCGCTAATTGTGGAATAAACTTGCCATAATAGTTTAATAAGCCTAAAAAAGAGCGAAGTTGTCTTACGTTCTGAGGTAGTGGAGCATCCACAATAGCCTTAACCTTGGCTGGAGACTTATGGAGACCATCAGCATCAATTATATGTCCTAAATATTCAACTGAGGGCTGGAAAAACTTACATTTGTCTCGGTGAACACGCAGACCATACTCTTCCAGTCTTTGCAGAGTAGCTTCCAAGTTCGTGAGGTGTTCCTCCTCATTTTTGCCCGTGACCAGGATGTCATCCAGATAGCACTGTACTCCGGATAAACCACTCAAAATCTGATCCATTGCCCTTTGGAACAAAGCTGGGGCTGAAGTAATGCCGAAAGGTAAACGACAGTATCTGTACAACCCCTTATGTGTTACAATTGTCAACAATTCTTGAGATTCTTCTTCAACATGCATCTGTAAGTACGCTTGACTCAAATCAATCTTGCTAAATTTTTGTCCTCCAGCCAGACCTGCAAAGATGTCCTCAATGCGGGGAAGAGGATATTGTTCTGCACGTAACACTGGGTTGACAGTGACCTTGAAATCTCCACAAATCCGAATGGAGCCATCCTTCTTCACTATTGGGACAATGGGTGTCGCCCACTGACTGTGAGTAACTGGCACCAAGACTCCCTCTTTGACTAACCGCTCCAAGTTTTCTTCCACCTTGGGTCTGATGGCAAATGGCACCATCCTGGCCTTCAAACATTTTGGTCGGCAATCAGGCTTTAGATTTAAGTTCACAGTGATTCCCTTCATACTGCCTAAGTCTTCACCAAAAACAGCAGCATGTTTCGTTAGTATTGCTGCTAGATTCATTTCTTCTTTAGTCAATTGATGCACTTGTGACCAATCGAGTTGGATTTTCCTGATCCAAGATCTTCCCATTAGGGCTGGGTAATTCCCCTTTACCACAAACAGTGGTAGCTTTGTGGTCTGTCCATTGAGTTCTACTTTCACATCAATAGTACCCAACAGGGGAACAGTCTCTCCAGTATATGTGTTCAAAACGACTACTGTCGGCTTAAGTGGCAGATGTCTAAAGTCCTTCTCATACACAAGATTAGAAACTAATGAAACTGCTGCGCCAGTGTCCAGTTCCATGCGTGTAGGTTTGCCTTCTAACACAGGTGTTACCCAGAATTTACGTGGGCCAGCTGTTATAGACAAAACATGGATGGAATCTTCATCTTCCAATTGGGTATCACTATGATCACCAGTATTCTGCTCTACTGCATGCAGAATTTCCCTCTTAGTCCGCCAACACAACGGCCCATTTTTGTCAGGTCTGTCACTTCTGTTCGGCTCACCCTTCCTTTGTTTGCAGGCACGTTCAACGTGCCCTCTCTTACCACATTGTCGACACCGTAGTTCTTTAAACCGGCACTCTGATGCGAGGTGGTCCTGCTTCCCACACCGGTAACATTCTTGTCTCCCCCGTGCCCTGGGAGCAGATTGTAGGGATACTTTACGGACACTGACCCCGATCTGTTGCATGTCTTGGGTGACGCGTTCCATGGAGACTGCAATTTCCACAGCCTTCTGCAAGGTGAGTTGACCTTCAGTCAATAGGCATTTTCGTGTTGGTTCACTGTGCAGGCCACACGCCAGCCTGTCACGCAGCATTTCCTCTAACATGTTCTTGAAGTCACAGTGTGCTGCCAGCTTCCGCAGAGCTGCTACAAATTGTACAACTGATTCACCTTCCTCTTGGTTCCTTTGGTAGAACCTATACCTCTCTGCGATTACTAGTGGCTTTGGGGAAAAATGTGCTCCCAGAACTTCCACTAGGTCCCCGTAAGGTTTCTGCTCTGGCTTCTCCGGATAAAGCAAATCACATAGCAAATTATAAGTCTTAACTCCAATGACTGTTAGAAAAACTGGTACCTTCTTCTCATCAGTTATGTCGTTTGCTATTACAAAATTTTGAAATCGGGCTGTATATGTCTGCCACGAATCTGCCGAACAATCATATGCTTCAAAGGGGGTAGTAAGTAAAGCCATGATGCCCTCTTGTGGTTATTGTTTGTCTCTTCCCTTAACAGCAGGCAGATCAGCTTTCCGAATAGCCAGCCAGCCTTATCTCTTCCTTGTACTTAACAACAGGCAGATCAGCTTTCAGAATAGCCAGCTAGCCCTTAGGCAAACAAATCAGCTTTCACAGCTACCACCCAACCCCCATGCAAGCAGTAAAATAAAGTTTTGCTTCTTACATTGTATTCTGGTTTTCCAAAGTTGCCAGGATTGTTAAGGATAGCTGCTCCATCACATATCCCATCCTCTGTCGCCAGATGTAGAGTTTTAAGGGGAATTATAATCCAATAAGGAGGACAACACATTCACAGCTGTTTCAGAAGTCTTTATTGAAGAGAACTGAGAGAGAAGGAGAAGACAGACAGGTTTTCCTAGCACCTAAACGACTCTCCCATTTATCACTATGACAACCCCAATGATCCTAGATAGTCCAAAACACCACAACACACACTATGAGGGGTGGTGTGGTCACTCCCTTCCTATAGTAAAGGAGTGGCTGGGAGAGAGGGGCACCTCTGCTGTGATGCACTATGGGCCATCTACCCACAATGCACCACTCTGGGGTGGCCTAGCAACTGCCAGTGTGGATGTGAGTGGTCTCATGGCAGGTTGAGTGTGGCTACTCTCAGCTGGCTTCATACAGTCTACTTTAAATCAACTTAAAGTAGACCTTATTAAAATGGCTTAACCGAGGCCTCTAGTGTAGACATAGCAATCTTGAGGGGATGTATGGATTTGCTGACCCGGTACACCAGTTGGAACCTCCATCTCCTTTGTCCTGAGTGAGCTATGGACTATTCTGGGATGAGTTTCTCTTGGTGTCTCTCATTGAAGCCATTCCACTTTGCCTAAATAATTAAAAATTAATTGTAGCAGGGATCTGAACAAGGGGATTCTTCATCACAGGTGAATGACTTAACATCTAGTCTGTAACATCTAGTCCAACTCACTCTTTTCTTTTGTGAATTGTGCCTCTTTCTTTCTTTCTTTTAAGCTATTTGAGAAATAGCTTTCCAATCCCCTAATACTTTCTGACAAGTTCCAAAGGGGAAGCCATGTTAGTCCAGTTCAGCAAAACAAACAAGCAAAAATGAGATTCCTGTGGCACCAGAGGGTATGTCTACGCTAGCAAATTACTTTGAATTAAGGAGCCATAATCTGAACTAATTTGAGCCCAGTCTCCACTAGGCTTTGCCTAGTTTGAACTAAAACAAAATCTAGTTTGAATTAGGCAAAGGTTAGTTTGAACTAGTTAGTTTGAATGGTTAGTTCAAACTAACTGCTTAGTTTGAAATTTAGTTTGAAATAGCATGGTGTAGTCATGCTAGTTTGAACTAAATAGGTTTGAATTAGCAGTTAGTTAGAACTAAATGTGGTTTTTTAGTTAGAACTAACTGAAGTTCAAACTAGCAGCGCTTTTTTAGTTCAAACAAAAAGTTAGTTCAAACAAAAAAACCCCACACTTAGTTAGAACTAACTTTGAACTACTTAGTTCAGAGGAATCAAGTCCAAACTAAGCTTTTAGGTGTAGACATAGCCTTAAAAACTAACACATTTCTTTGGGCATATGCTTTCATGGGTTCCCACCCACTTCATCAGATGCATCTTTAAGGTGCCACAGGTCTCTTGGTTTTGCTTTTCACAAACTAACCTGACTACCTCTCTGCAAATTTTCAGTATGTAAATAACAAACAAACAAACAAACAAACAAACAAACAAACAAAAAACCCTGAGGCTGATTGCACTTTTAAAGACTAAAAAAATAATTTATGACACAAGCTTTGTGGGGAAGATCACACTTCATCAAATGCCTGAAGATAGGGAACTTACACAATGGGAAGAAAATAAATGCGATGAAGTGTAATCATAAGATCAGGGGTCAAAATACGATGAAGTGTAAGTCATAAGATCAGGGGTCAAATCAAACCAGTTGTTTAGATTCGAACAGTATATGGAGGAAGGAGAGGTCAAATAACTGGTTTTAACAAGAAAAACAAAAACCCAAGATCTCTATTTAACCCTAAAACAATGGTGTCAAATCTGCATATGATTTCCAATTCTGCAGTTTCTCTTTCAAGCTTTAATTTGTAATCCATTTGTTTAAGTACAACTATTAACACATCATCAATGGAGTGAGCAGGGAGATTGACATGTTCCCCTATTGGTTTTTGAAAGCTCTTATTTCTGATGTCAGATTTGTGATTGACTCAAAATATATTTTGGATTTTTTAATTTTTCCCCTATATTTTTATTCAGCTGAATTTAATCCAAATGAGCAAATAATTCTCATCACCTGCTTAGTGATTTACTATTTATCAAAAAAGAAAAGAAAAAGTTGCCCAGCTGTAAGATTGAGTGATGTAAAGCTCTCCTGCTTCCTCGGTGATTGAACGTGCTGCTTCTTTCATGGTTCATTTCCCATCCTGGTCTTAGAGGAGGCATCTGCAACCTGTGGCTTTGGAGCCACACGTGGCTCTTTGACTGCCCCCTTGCAGCTCTGGGCTCTGGCTACCACCAAGGGACACTGCAGGGGGCTTGCTCTTAGTTCCGGGCAACCTTACCCACACGAGGAGATCCTTTGGCAGTCAGCTATCCCTCACCCCCTACCACGAGGTTACACCCATTGCGGCTCTCAAAACACTTGGTTACTGAAGGAATTTTTAAAAATGGCTCTTCCAGTCTTTCAGGTTTCTGAGCCCTGTCTCAGAGGCGGTGAATGAGAAATGATCCTTAATTTTCATATGTGTTCTGCAGATCACTAATCAACATTATTAATGGACATTTAGCATCTGAACCGTGTAAAATCAGTTGGATAGTACCAGTCCAGTTACCGGGAGGCAGACATGTGACATGCTTCACTTCACATACACCCTTGTAATGTGATCTCAGTATCTTTCTTGTTCATCCTTAGAGCGTAGCTGTGTTTGGTCTAAGCAAGGCTACATGTACAGATAACCCTGTTATGTTGTAACCCCAGCTGAAATACAAGAGTTGTATTTTCATACTTGGCAGAGACATGCATACAAGAAAAATATAGCTCAAGCACCTTTGGCTCAAGAGGAAAGGATCATGCACACTGTGAGACTGGGTGATCATCTGACCCCAGGAGGTGGTGGGGATCAAGGAAACATGCTAAAAGAAAGATTCCTTTGTCCAAGGCCTTTCCCAGGATTCTATCTTCTAAGTAACATTAAGGACTGTGAACCTATCTGCAGGAGTGAGAGGAGTCTGGCTGAAAACCATCAGTCGCCAGGCCTGTGGGTAAGCTGGACAGAGATTGAAAACTGATTTTAGTTCAGAATGCACCTTTTCCGATTGTGATTGTGTCCTTGACAAAATACTTATTTAATTTTATATTGATTTGATTTATATTCACTTACAATCTTAATGTAATCAATAAACACATTTGATTTCTCTTAAGCAGTGTATTGTTCAACAAGAGTGTATGTAAGGCCTCACTTGGAACAAAAGCTGGTGCACATCAAAATCTTTGATAGATTGATGGATACATATAAATGATCTTGTAGTGAGCAGTATTGAACCCTGCAAGATCAGAGTTCCCAGTGTTGCAGCTGGGACTTGTGTTGTTTGCTGTGGGATCATCCCATGAGTGGTTGGTAAGAGTGCTCTTCCCCTGGGTGAGGGATGAATTACATGCAGGTGGTTGAGTGTGAGCTGACCAAGGAATGGGGGTTTACACAGGACAATGGGGTATTTTGGGGACCTGGAGTGGAGAATTGTGATGGCACAGCTTCATTACCAGTCCAGATTGTATGAGAGGAGGGTCACAAGCTGTCAACATCACAAAAGCACAATGTTAACTGGCCTTAATTATTCACTTCCTTAGCCATTTGAAGAAAGAAGACCAGGAGTGAATGGAGCATAAAGGAAGAACTCTCTTCTACCTCACCTCTCTGCTAACTGCATACTTTTAGTTGTGGTCCCTTTTGGTGCAGTAGTAGATTTCATTTAATGAAGCGCTATGGGAAGAGAATAGGGGAAATTGTACAACAATTGCCCAATCTGTATCTGTTGTGTGACCCTGCCAGCAGGTTTGGAAATTTGAGGACCTTGGGGGGCAATCACTGCACCGGGGGGGGGAGTATGGGATAATCTTTATTAAAACAGGTATGGGAGTAGGGTGAGTGGTGGGGTGTACATGTGGTGTTTGTCACAGTGTTTTCAGTGAGGCGTTGTGGGGTGCTTAACTCTGTGGAGTGGGACAGGTTGGGGGATGATGAGAATTCTCAATTAATCTAGCTTACAGCTATAAACCTACTTACTGTAATTTAAAAGGTGCTCTAATACCATATAAAGGAAGGGGGCTGCGATACAAACTTAGCATGTGGCAGTGACAGAGAAGACTGGAAGCAGGTGCGGAGCAGGAATTTAAAGGTTGGGGGGACTCAAAGAAGAAGAGACGCAAGGGGGGGTTAGGGGCAGTGGGATGGGGATGCATGTGGGGGTTAGGGCAGGGGGACAGAGGCACAAGAGGGGTTGGGACACACGTGGGGGCTCGGGGCAACAGGGGAAGCAGGTGGAGTTGGGCAGCAGGGAACAGAGGAGGGGGAAAAGGGGGGCTGGCAGCAGTGGCGGGAGCCGGGGCAGCTGCAGGAAACCTGCGGGTGCCGCAGAGCTGGCGGTGGCAAGGGAGCCGCAGAGAAGCCAGCAGTGGTGTGCGGGAGCCGGGGGGAAGGCGAGCCGGGGGGAAGGAAGGAGAAGTGGGTAAGCAGCGAGCCAGGGGGGGAGGGCGAGCTGGGGGGGTGGGAGACGGAGAAGCGGCAAGCCGACAGGAAGGAAGGAGAAGCAGGTAAGCGGCAAAAAGGGGGGTTGTAGGGGAAGAAGGAACTGCGGGAAAGGGAGCTGGGTGCAGCAGTGAACTTGGGGCACATGGGGGGGTTCAAGGAATAAAGAGGGGACAAGGAAAGTTTAAGAAGAAAAAGTTTCATTCAAGCTGAGGAAGTTACAGAGGGGAGGGCAAAAGCAACTTAACAAAACAACTCTAAAGGCTACAAACTAAAGGAAACAATCTTACTTAATACTTCTAAGGCTACCAATTAAACCAATACAATGTTGCACTTCATGATGATACTTTTAAAACAAGTTCAAACAATTCAGAAGCAAAGAGATACAATAAATGATACAGAGTAGCGCCAAACAATTATAGACACGGGAGCCCCTTTAACAGTACAGAATGAAGCAGCAAGTAAAAAAGAGGAAAGGAGAAGGCAAAAGACATAAACGAGCCTGTAGAGCTGGGAGAAAACAGTTTCAAAGCAGCAGCCAGAAAAATAAAGTAATTTTAATCTTTAAAAAAAGCTGTAGGGCAGGCTCTTACCACTCCTAGCAGCAGCAGCAGCAGCAGCAGCAGCAGCAGCAGCATTACAGGCAAGAGAGAGAGACTCGTACTCGGGCCAGCAGTTTAAATGTGGAGTACGCTCAGGGAGAACTCGTGAGCGAAGGAGGTCAGCATCTGGTTAATCAGGCCAGGCAGGATATCTTGAGGACCTTCCTGCCTGAGCCCCCCAGGACCAGAGCTTTTAAGCTGTTTTCCCCACCTTTCCCTGATTACAGGGAATGCAGAGAACAATGGTGGTATGAGTCATACCTTGCAGGACCTTGCAGTCAGGCAGAGCCCACCTACACCAACCCCAGTAAGAACAATGGGCACTCAGGGTGGTAACAGCCATCCAATTAAGTAGAGGGGGCCATCTAGTTAAGTTCAAGAGGGCCATCTAGTTAAATTCAAGGGGGCCATCTGCTCCCCTTAACATTCCTTACATACTTAAGTGATGGCCCGGGAGGGGCAGCCATAAAATCAATACAATGAGTCACAAACATTGTGGAATAAAAGAAAGGAGTCCATTTGCAAAACAATGCAATTTACCATTATTTATATTCTTTTCCTCCTCTTTCAGACACAGATTCTCTTCTAGGCCTTGCAGCTTTTCTGAGAAATTTGATTGTAGAGTTTCTTAGTGCCATCACAATTCAGCCACCTGCATGTAATTGGTCCTTCACCCAGGGAAAGAGCACCAGTGCCATACTTCCCCTCCCCTCCCCTCCTCCACATCATGCTATCTTCAGTGGGAAGCCAAAGGCAAGGGGCTGGGCGGGACCATGGAGGGCCTTTGGGCCAGTCCACCCTGCTCCCCCAGAAAGGGTGGCAAGGTCACCACTGACCGACTAGCCCTAGGCTACAGGGATGACCATGCCCAGCAGGCACCTAGGGCCATAAGAGCCATGCCTGAACCATGGCTCCTGTCTCCTTCTGGCCCCGCCTCAGTGGGGCCTGGGGTCACAAGAGCCGTGCAGGTGTGGTGGCTGTTTTCCCCTGCTATGCCCATTGGGGGGGGGGTGGCAGGGCCTGAAGGGGCAGAAACTACCACATGTGCATGGCTCTTGTGGATCCAGGCCTTGTTTGGGGGAGGGACCAGCAGGGGAAAGCAGCCATGGACCACAGGGCCGGGAGCCCTCCATGCCACTGTAAATGGATGCAAGTGTCATCTTTGGCGCATTGTGTCAGGGGCTGCCCATCCGTACATTACTGAATAACTGTTCTGAATTGGAATAATTTCATCTGTTTTCTCCTTATTGGTGAACAGCATGGCTCCTGAGGAAACAAGAAGTCCATGCAGCACTCCAGCACTGGTGTGACTCCAAGAAATAACCAGCCATGTGACTCCTTCTTCTCCAGCAATGGCATGTCTGTCAGCACCAGCTTACTACCCCTTTCTCTGATAACAATATCCATATTCCCCCTCCTTCAGCCACCATCTGGTCCCCCGTAAGTGTTTTTGGTTTTTCTTAAATGACAATCTTTGTAATGGCAACATATTTTGGAAACTGGGTTTAGAGAGAAAAGACATACAAAGTGAAGAAAAGGCGAGACAATAAGAACAGAATTCCCTAAAAAACAGAATGCTGAGAACAAAAATTAGAAATGCATAGGGAGAATTGTGTCATTGTGAAATTAGCTAGGGTAAAATTATAAGGCTATCAGGGCATATATGATCACTGCTAGGGGTCAGGAAACTTCTCCAACTTTATGGGGTGGTACCAGACAGTAGTGGTAGGTATTTTGCTGCCTGATATGAGTTATATTTTTTAAATATGCTTTAATTAATTTGATATGATATTCCATTACTTTTGCTATCTGATAAGAAAACACCAAAGAAGAAAAATATACGAGTTGCTAATATCTCTAGCTCCCAGAAAATGATGTTTATTGGGATATCACAATGGGAATGAGGGATGAAACGCCTTTGGAAAGAAACAAGTTGTAAGTCATATTTATGAATTCTTTGGTTGAGTATTATACACTATGAGTCAGCTTCTCATCTGGGTATACTTGAATGGTTCCACTGAATTCTGTGTAATGACACCAGGTTTTGCCCAATTCTAGCAAAAGGTCAATTAACTCTCCAGACTTTTATAATTCAGTTCTAATTTGTTGTATAGATGTGACAGGGAGATACATTTTGGAGAGATAGATATGCTTGAGGATAGGGCTAGGATACACTGTGAGCTAGACAATCTGGAGGGTTGAGTCAAAATACATCTGGTGAGTTTCAGCAAGGACGCATGCAGAATTCTGCGTGAAGGATGGAAGATGCCCATGTCTGCTATAGACTGGGAACCAACTGGTTAGGCAGCAGTTCTGCAAAGAGGGACGTGGGCTTAACAGTGGACAAGAAGCTAAATAGGAGTCAACAGTGTTTTCTTGTTGCCAAGAAAGTTGATGTCCTCTTAGGCTTTATTAGTAAGTGCATTGTCAGCAGATGAAGAAACGTGACTATTCCCTTCCATTCAACACTGGACCATATTTGGAACATAGTGCCTTGTTGTAGACCCCCCCCCCCAGAGAAAAGGCGTGGACAAGTTAGAGAGATTCCAGAGGAGGGCAACAAAAATGATTAGGGGGCTGGAGCACATGACTTATGAGGTGAGACTGAGAGAACTGGGCTTGTTTAGTCAGCAGAAGAGAAGAATGAGGGGCCATTTCATAGCTCCCTTCAGCTACCTGAAGGTGGGCCCTCAGTGGATTGAACTAACCTGATCTCAGTGGTAACAGTTGGCACAAGAAAGAGCCCTGGTCTCAATTGGCATTGAGGGAGCTCTAGGTTGGATATAGGATTTTTTTTTTCACTAGGAGCGGTGGCTAAGCACTTAAACGGCTCACCAAGATGATGAAATCTCCATCCTTTGAACTTTTTAAGACCTGGTCTGACAAAGCCTGGGCTGGAATATTTGCATGGAGTTGGTCCTACTTTGAGCAGGGGATTGTACTAGAAGACCTTGTGAGGTCCCTTCCAATGCTCTTCATCTGTAATTACTATATTCATACTAGCACTTTGCACAAGAAGATAGAGGACAGACTGAAGATCCAGTGAAATCAAGGTTATGTCCCATCTTCACTTCAAAATAGAACAGTTTTGTCCATGTGCCTCCCACATGGATGTTTTTGTGATATAGACAAACACATGACACCCATTTCCAGAGGAAGTCTGGCCCGAACCAAAAGGAATTTCTGAAATATATGTCTGTAAAAACATCTGTCAGCCAAATATCTTGTGAGTAATCGTGGACCAAGAAGTTAGGTTTGGTAGTGTTAGATTAGCATGGTTTTTATATCTTTTATTTGCTTGTGGTAACTCCTCATTCCTTTATTAAATGATTGTGTATTTATTTGCTATATACTCTCTTTAAATCAGGTTCTAATGAATAAACTAGTATTTGTTTTATGTATAGTTGTACGAACATTAGGGTGTAAATGAGCAGAGGTTGGTATTCTCATTTCTTTGACAAATGAGCAAATTAACCTAATAGTGATTGGGGGAAGACTCCTGATCCCTGTAGGATGGTAATTCCCAGAGTGGTAGCTGGCGGCTGGGGGTGTTTGCTTGGGAGATCATTCCTTGAGTGGCCAGCGGGTGCACGCCTGCTGCCTGGGGCCAAGTACATGCAAGAGGCTGGTGTGGATTGATTCAGAACTGAGTGATCACCTAGATAAGCCGGGTGAATCAGGGCTCAGGAGTGGAAATTGGGCTGGGGGATCACAGCAGCACATTGGACTAGATTCTGGGATAGGAAAATCAAACCCCTCCCTCTATAGCATGCCTAGCACCTAGACTCAGTACTGCAGGGGATTTTGGCTCCTGTACCCCCCTGGGTGACTACTTCTTTGGTTTACTGGGACTCCTTTGGGTATCCTGTTGCTTAACCCCCTGGGCAAGTTACACAAGAATTCACTCCCCTTGCAGGACAACACAAACAAATTCAAAGAGATCTTTAAACTAATAGTCCTTCAGCCCCTCTTAGGCTTCTGTGTGGTTCCCTTGTTATCCTCAGCATGCAGATTGCCTAGCAGAAGCCTCACCTGTCCTGTTCTGTGCTTTTACCATTTTACTCTGTCTCTTAAAACTTCTCTGACAACGTCTCTCTTCCAGAGAGATCTGCCTCTTCTACTGTCTCTTCTCCCAAGTGTACTCCTATAGTCTACTTATAAGGCCTAGCTCCATCTCCTCTGTCTATGAAACAATTAGTTAATCGCTCTCAGGCATGTAGCTGACTAACTGGGTTTTTTCCCCTCACTTCCTGATGATGTGGGATAAAATACATAACACAGTCCTGACTTGCCTCAAAATCAGAAAAAAAAAGCAAAGGTGACCTAAACTCCCTTTTATGTTCTCTTACACCATTTCATTGAATGAGAAGCTGGCCTGTTATATATTTTTTTTAAATGATTTTTCTCTTTCTACTCCACCAGAGGCCAAATAAACTGCTTTTATTCAAAATATGTATGTCTCTGCTTTTCCTTCAACATTCATTCATGCAAAACATGATTAATGCCATTGAATTCCATGTAATTAGACTGGTAGAAAGACAGAAGAAAAACAGGCTCCTGGAAGTGATTATCTTAGGTGCTTGTGTACGCTGTCTTTCTGGGCAAACTGAAGAACCATAAGTTCACTTTATATCTCAGAAGGGACTTGGTTGGAATGTAGTCACAGAGCCAGTATCCAGCTGAAGATAAAAACAGTTCCCATACCCTGCTCAGAGCAGGATCAACCTCAACTAAACCATCTCAGCCAGGATTTTATCAAGGTGCACCTTAAAAGCCTTTCAGGATGAAGAGTCTACCACCTCCCAGGTAAACCACTTCAGTGTTTCACCACCCTTCTAGTGGAGAAAAATATTTTCCTGATATCCAACCTAGACCTCACCTACTGAAACTTGAGACCATTGCTCCTACTTCTGTCATCTACTGTGGACAGCCTAGTCCTGTTCTCCCTTGAATCTCCTTTCACGTAATTAAAGGCTGCTATCAAACTTCCAGCAAAGGCTCCAGCTCTCTAATGATTTCCTTCCCCTTTGCTGGAATTGTCCCAATTTGTCCACATGTTTTCTGTAGTGGGGGGCCCAAAACTGGACTCACTACTCCAGCTGGGGCCTCATCAGTGCCAAACAGAGATGAATCGTTTCCATCTCCTAGCAATGCTCCTATTAATGTAGTAATTATGCCATCAGCTTTGTAAGTGATAAGGACATACTGGTGACTTGTATCCAGCTTCTTGTCCACTGTAACTTGCAGGTCATTTTCTGCAAAACAGTTGTCTAGCCAGCTGGTCCCCAGTCTGTAGCAAGTCACTGGATTCTTCTGTCCTTGGTACAAGACTTTGCATTTTTCCTTGTTTTAACCTAGAATATGGGAATTTTATAGTACTTAAAATGACCCAGACCCTCCGTTGTTCTGTGACTTCTATGCACAGCACTTCTGAGAAAAGTGGCATAGACAGCCCTTGGATCATGCCAGGGTAATAGGTCTGGTAGTAATTTAATCTGCCCAACATATTTATCATATGTTTTGGAGCAGCCATTAAATTCCTCACAAATGAAAGTAGGCTGGCCAGATAAGAAGTGTGAAAAATAAGGACAGGGGCAGGAGGTCATAAACACCTATAAAAACAAAGTCCCCAAAACTGGGAATGTCCCAAGAAAATTAGTACTTCTGCTCATTCTAAATGGACCCTGTGAAGGGCTTAGCATGCAGAAATAGACATATATATGATTATGAAATTTGTGTTTTAGCCATGGGAAAGGAAACAAAGAGTACAAAGTAGAAGAGGTTAACAAAAAGGTCATAGCTGTAAAGCTGAGACTGTAATTGTGGCAATTGTGTTGTCAACATATGAACCAGAATGAATTCAAGTTAACATCTTTCACCAGAGCTGGAATTCTGCTTATGAATTAATTGTAAAACTGTAATTCTTAGTACATACACATAAGAAGCAGAGTTACCAGCCCTATGTTCAGCACCAAGCCCAATGCCAGTAAAGTGAGGGCAACTGGGTGCCACCTGTGAGGTAGAGCAGGGAACATGAGAAAAACAAACCATTGTTTCAGTGATGAAAACAAGTGCATCTTTCTCCCCTGGTGCAGTGAGATCTCTTTTTTAATTATACTTTGAAAATATATTGTTCTTCACTCATACGTGTTTTTAACAACTGAATAGCCTGAGACTCTCAGGTCAAGCATACAGTGAATAGAGGAAAAAGAAGAGAACTTGAGAAGCAGAAATAGCTGATTCAAAATAGTAGATGCTTGTCTGTCATATTTTTTGTTCTGCACCAAGGTTTGTATTATCTGCGAAAAATATTATTAGATAGCTATTATGTTTGTGAACAATAGTGATAAAGCTGTAATCCTTATTAGGATATTTCAGGTTATAAAGAGAATGTAAAAATGTTGAAATCCCTCTCCAGAGCCCGAAGATGATGTCAGAATAAAATGTTCAGTGGCCTTATGTGAAATAGTGAGTCCAATGGAGATTAACCCTTTCAGAAGATGAACAGAGCTCTCTAAATCTACATCTTTCACAAATTTGAAAATCAAAGTTTAAAGTTTTGTTAAATTAAAAAAAAACAGTGACAGTAGGTTGAAAATTATTACTAAATATGGAACAGTTACATAGCGGCTCATAGATCACCTGGGGAGATGAGCCCCAAGCTTGCTGATTTATTCTATAATTAGATTCACCAGTCCAATAACAACAGATTTTGTAACACCACACAGGTTTCCCAGAGGCCCCTTACAGTTCTCCTATAAGCAGTCCAGCCTGTCACTGCCATCTAGATTGCCAAGGGATGGGGGTTGATTTCCCTACTTAAGGATCTTACAGTGAATTTTCCTGTTTACCTGCTCACTCCTGCTTAAATGAGGAATTGTGCTATTTAGCACCCAAACTGAACTTCCCCTTCAGAGGAATACACAAGGGCTTTTTATTTCTGACAGAATATACCATTGGAATTGAAGGTATTTTTATTTACATTTATAAATGACAGCTGGCCAAAGATCACAGTAGATGTATAATTTTGAAAAAAGTCTTTAAAACAAGTATGTTATCCATATACAGAATTGTCATGTAATACAGCACATAAAACTTACAGTAATATAAAAAATACAGTACAAAATTTATGTACTATGGTCAACTGATCTAAATTCTGTAGCGGAAAACCACATGCACTTTTGACAAGACCCCATTTCAGCTCACTTTTTCCCAGTGCAATGCATATGTTTACAGAAGCCCTTGACTGGACCAGTGAGGCAGCATATTCCAGAGGTGAGTGGCCTTCTGTGAGAAATCTCTGTCCCCAGAGGAACATTTGGAAACTGTAAGTCCAAATTCCCCAGTCAGTGTTAAATGATGAGATAAATCACTAGGAAAAAGTTGGTCAATAAAGTACACAGCATCCAAGTGAAAAAATGCCTTTCAAAGTAACACAAAGACTTTGAAACAGCCTGGAAGCCAAGAGAGTTTCTGGAGCACAGAAGGAAGTGCATCTTCCTTTCCTGAATTGGTGACATGTGAGGGAGAAGAGGCACTCTTCTCCAGCTGAAATGTGACTGGGCCCCTGGAGTAGCCCCAAGCATGGTTCAGTGAGGAAATCCATTTATTCTTCTCTTTACTTGCACAACAGTAAATATTATGAGGACCCTAAAGAATCCATTACAATCTGAAAGTGAGCTACAAATATTCTAAGGCCAGAAAGAACCAGTGTGATCAATCTAATCTGACCTCCTGTAGAAATCAGGCCATAGAACTCCTCCAACATAATTCCACAGCTGATTCACAGTACTTGGAAGTATTTGAATCATGACGTACCTTTTAGAAAAAAAATCAACCTATCTTGATTTTAAAAAGTTCTTGTGTTGGAGAGTCTACAACAACCCTAGGTAAATTAATCCAGTGCTTATGTCTCCAGGGTGTTAAAAATCTATGCTGTATTTCTAGCCTGAATTTACTTAGTTTAAATTCAAGCACCTGCATCTATTTATTTGTATTTCTGCTAGATTAAAGACCCTACTATGAAATATTTGTTCCCTATATAGGCACTTATAGACTGATCAGGTCATCCCCTAACCATTTGTTTCTTAAGACAAATAGATTGAGTTCATTGAGACTATCATCATAAGGCAGATTTTCCAATTCTTTAATCACTTACGATTCTTCTTTACACCATCTACACTTCATCTACATTCTCTGTGAATCATGAAACCAGAACTGGACAAACTATTCCAGCCAGGTCATGTCAGTGCCAAAACCAGAAGATAGTTTCTGCTGTTTATACATCAATTGATTCTTAGTCCTTTTGGCCAAAGCATTACACTGGGAACTCATGTTTAGCCACTTGTCCAATAACCCCAAAATCATTACAGATAGCTAGTCTTCACTGACAGTGGCAACTTCACTTATGTTAGATTGACCCTCACAATCTACTGATTGGGTCTGTGAAGACCTGCTCAGTTGATCAGGAAGCCAGTCACTGAAGACCACGCCAGCAACTGGAGGGCCATCCCTCTGACTCAGTGCAGTGGACACGCTGAGCATAGGGAAGTTATGGGCAGATGTTCAAGTTATTTTAAGTAACTTGTGTATCACCCTTTGACTGCCATCAAAACCAGCAGGCAGTATAGACCTACTCAGAGTCACTGTTTCCTAAGATAGCATCCTCCATCCTTTAATTATGGCTCATATTCTTTCTTCCTAGATATATTTGTCACAGGATGCACATCTGTGCACCCTGGGTTATGATCTTCATGATTTTGCTGTTCACTTATATGTTGGGATTGTACGTTTTATGCCGATTAGGCCATGCAAGGTACCTTCATGAATATTCATAACATATTCTATATGATTACTGTGGTATTATGTTTCCTGCAGCATTGTGAGTGTGCATAGATGTGTAGCATGTTTAGCATGGCTCGGGGGGTGGGAGACAGACAGAACGCTCTTCCAGCAACATGTAAACAATCAAAGCTGAGAGCAAGCACCTAGAGGAGGTAACAAGGAATATGCAAACAGAAGTCCCTAGCTCAGATTGGACAAAAAAGATCACCTCAGCCCAGAAAGGGAGGGTCAATGGGGTTTGGAAACAAAGAGAGAAACTTGGAATGATTTTGGACTTTTGCCTGGGACTCTCTATCATGAAACAACTTCAAGCAAGATCTAGGCCCTGCCTGGTCCCAGGCAGAGACTGGCTGTACAAATATCTGACAGCCAAACATCTTGAGCATAAATTTGGATGATGAGGTCAGTTTAAGAAGAGATAGTAGGTTAGTATGAGTGTTTTAACTTTTATTTCCCTGTGGTCACTCCTGACTCATTGATATTGTGATTCTGCCTTCATTGATCATTTTCTCACTTAAAATTGTAACCTGATCAATAAATTACTAGATGTTTATCTAAAGCTGTGTGGTCTTTAGAGGGTGCGAGTGAAGAAGGCTGGGCACAATCCATTTCTTTGTTAAATGGATGGATTTTAGTGTATGGTGATTGGGAGTGGGTCCCAATCTCTGTAGACAGTGGCTGCTGGTCAGGTGCTTGCTTGGGGACTGTCCCTTGAGTGGCCAGAAGGCATGAACTCACTGCTTGGAACTAATTGCACACAAGAGGCTGGAATGGATTGACTCAGGCATGAGTAGTCACTTAGCAAAGTGGAGTGAATTGGGGTTCAGGAATGGGAATTAGGGGGGGTTACAGCAGCACACTGGACTGAATCCAAAGAGCAGCCTGTCACAAAATAAATTAAATTTAGTGGAATTATAACATACAATGTTAACTTGTGCCCAGTTTACCAAGCAATCCAATTCTTATGACCTCTGGCAGTGAATTCCAAAGGTTTTCTCAACATTTCACTGAGCGTCCTCAACACATCCTACAATATAATATAGAGAACTATGCTGACAAAAAAAAACCTAATTAATTTCAGTATCCCCATTCCCCTATGCATAACTGGCAGTATCTGGGTGGTGAAATATACTGTCACCTTATACAAGGATGGAATATATGAAAACATCAGAGGGCTGAGGGATTTGGTTACAGTAGTTGGAGTGTAGCTGGTGTTTGGTAAAGCTGGAAGAAAGAGAACTCTATAGTTTGGTATTATGTTACACTTATGCAGTCTGGACTGGTGTGCTGCTGTGCTACCCTCCCCCCAATTTTCCACTCCAGGACCCTAGCTTATCCCACCTTGCATTGTGAATCCCCCATGTGTGGCTCAGTTCATGCTAGTCTCCTCTGTGCAATTGCTCTCAGTGGAAGTGCACTCTCACCAGCCACTCAGGGATGGACTTCAGCAAGCACTCCAACTACCAGATGCAACTCCAAGATCTTCCATCTTGCAAGGGTCAGTCCATGTTCACTGGACCTTGCAAGCTCATTTACACAGGACCATAAATTTAATGAAGAAATAGATATGCACCAGCTTTTGCTCAGGCTTTCTTATGCACACATTCAACATTTCATTGCCTTAGATGAAAAAAAACCCCTAAGTTTATTGATTAAAACAGGATTTTAAGTGAGTATATGTCAAATCATTATAGAATCAGATAATTGACAAGTCAAGCAGATAATCACAATCAAATAAAAGATAACACATCCTAAACTAAGATCACTGTTTCTGTCATTTTCAGTTTATTTCACAGGCCTAGCTATGGTGGCCTTGAGCCAGATGATGCTCTGTGGATTGGTGTCAGTTCTTGATGTTGCTTAGAAGACGAAATCCATAGCAAAAGGCCTCAACCAGTTCAAATTGTGTCTTTCTCTCCTTTCAATCCCCACCCCCATAACCCCCCTTCTTGCAGTCAGGTGATTCTTTCTCCTCAATCCAAGGCATCTAGTTTGTATTGCTTTTATATGCATACCTGACTTGTAACCATGAGAAATACATTTGGAGACATGTTACATATCTGTACATATGGATGACGTTGTAGAACACATGCTATCCTAACAGTAATATGTAGAACATGCCATTCAAAAAACACGACAAATGACATACTTTGCTTTAGACCATACAGCTGTATTGTAAGGATGAACAGGGACAGTACACAGATAACATTTCCAAGGTATGTGGAGTGGGGCAGGGGATGTGCCACTTGTCCCAGTTGTTGAGAAGGACATGATTTGTAGAACTAAGGTCAAAAGACTGTGTAGAATATTGTCCTGAATGAAGTGGCTGAAGTCTCAGCACTCAAGTTAATTAAAACTGTAGGAAGCAAAATTCTGGGAAAAGATACTTCATTTCAGGAAAACTCCGAAGGGAGAAAAGTTGTACTAGTATATGGAGCAGTGTTTGGCCTAAAGAGCATCATAAATTAAGAAAAACAAACAGCTATTGATTTCTGGTGATCACATTCAAAATCTGGCTCAGGACTGAAAGACAGAGAGGGCAGGGAAATCCAGGTTGGTGGAAGACAATCGCTAAGCTTTCCCCAGAGAAAATGGTGCCCCAATTTGAAAAATGGGCAATAGGAAATAATCATATGTTGTGCTTTCATGAGATAGACAAGATGGGACTGTATAGGTGTTTCCATATCTAAATTCAGTAGCATTTTTTTTATTTCTATGGCGTTGTTGATTTCAGTGAGGCCCCTTTGCACATTTTAAACATGATTAATAGATTTTCTTCACTCTCAGGTGGGTAAGGCTCATATAGCCTCCACTGTGTGTGTGTCTGATGGCATATGACTTTTGAAAAGATAATCTAAAACAATGAAGATGAAGGTTCTGGTTATGATTCTAAACATCTATTTAAATGCTCATTTGTAAACTGCAGATCCAAAAATTGCACAGCACAATAGAGAACACACAGAGCTTCTTCACACACTGCTTATAAATAATCATTTCATAGTTGAAACCTTGATAATTGCTGGAAACTACTACTGACTATCTGTGAGTCTCAGCTGGATGGGTGCCTTCTCACAGATCCAGAATTGTTTCTCATTACAGTGGTGGTTGGCATAAATGTACTTATCCAAGAGATATGCACAGAGACAGCTGGCAGAGTATATATGGATTCTAAAAAATAAAGCATTGTTTTATTACATCATGCCACATTAATGTTACATTATAGTTATTATCAGACACCGTCATCTTCACAATGATTATCTGAGTCACTGTGTGGTAGAGCTACACTAGAGCCAGAGGTGTACTTTACAGATCATGTAGATCCAACTGCATTAGCTCTGATCACACTAGTGTCGAAAACCAGCAATGTAGCGGCATCAGCAGAGGTGGCAACATGGCCTAGCACCCTGAGTATATACCTAGGTTTCAGATGGGATTATATCTGGGGAAACAAGCCTGTCCTGCCATTCATGCAGAAACAGTTAACACTGTTTTTTTTTTCTTTTTCTTTTTCAATTTTGTAAGATCGATTGGTCAGACCAAGCACCTGAATTGGAAATTACATCTCCAGTTCCAGTCTCAACATTTCCTCAATGACACATATCTCTTCACACCATTGAAGAGCTTGACACAGTGCCATGTTCTGACCTCCTAAGATGAGAGAGCTGACTTTACGATAGTCACAGTACCAATGGTTGCCTAAGTGGTGAGGGGACACAAGGATGGAATCTAAGATGGGTCACCCACATGGCACTGGAGAGCACTATTTCCTGTGTCACTGGAACAGTGAAAGACTGGGCCCAAGAAATTAGGCTCAGCACTCATCTCACAGGCATCAGGGACATCCTCCACAGCCTCCCATCCCCACTGACTGGTGCTAGGAAAAGAGAGAGACTGGGAGAGATTTACAGTTTCTCCCCCTTTCCTTTGCTCCATTTTCTGATATGGAAGAGCAATAGAGGAGGGTGAAAGAGTTGGAAAGAAGATTGTACTGGATTGGATTGGATGGAGTGTTGCTCATGGGGGGACACTGTGGGATTGGTTTTCAACTTACTTGGTCTAACTGGATGGTACTTATCTTTGGTGGTACCTGTCTACGCCTAAAAATGGACATAACCCAACTTCAGGAATTTAACGGTGATAACCATGGCCCAAATTATTAAAACTTACTTATTCTCTGATGTATAAAAAGCTGTGTTGTCTTCCCAAATCCAGGTAGTCTTTTCAGTCCTACGTGATAGCCCAATCCAGTATGGTTCATTAATAAAATATCGACCTATTTGCATCTATATGGAAATGAGAACAATGAAAAACAAACAAACACACACACTCACCCGCCCCCAAGTTCATTAGTTGCTAGGTTTAATAAAACCACTGGACATCTTTAAAAGAAGAGAAGTACCACAGAACAGGGTGGTGTTCATGAAATCTGGAAATTTTCTTGCATACTGTTTTTGCAGAACCATTGAAGTACTGTAGAGGAAACTTAAAGGACACTATTTTGAAATCTGATAGATTTCACCTAGTTTTTGGCTTCTTCAATAAATTATAAACAGAAAGTACTCAAGCATCAAGACCATAGCACTAGCTAACAGGGACCATTTAAAACTTAGCCAGCCACTGTTAGTTTCTGTGACTTCTTACAGACTACCTTGATTTTCCACATCCTTGACAATTCCACATCCTTGGCTTTGTATCCAGACCTAATCTCTTATGTCTTAGGCTCTCACTCTCCACTACATTGGAAAACCAGGATAAAATGTTATCCATATAACACTTAGCCACCCTCCTCCTTCAAGAAGCTAAAATGCAGTGCTCTTCAGAAAAACTCAGTGTTAATAACCACATCAGGATGTGAGAGATTTCTGTCTATTCTTTGCTTTACTGGACTATCTGGCAGTAAGTTCCCATGGCTGGCCAGTGAAGTATATTCTGCACTTTTCCCCATTCTGGAGGTAGTGAGGTAACCAAACAGGAATTTGTCTTGAAGGTAGTCCTCAAAAATTACATGCGGATAAAATAAAATAGGTTGGTATAAGGACAATGCGTGAAGACCCCTTTTTATTGCTATTTGTAACCACATCAGCAACTGAGCTTTGGCTCACAGCTAGCATGTTAGCCTTTGATTGGCTCATTCCCCACATAGGTCCCACCCACTTTTTCCTTTTCATGTTTCTTGGCCACCAATGAAATCTCTGAGGCTATGCCTACACTTACACTTTAAATTGAATTAATTATGATTAATTCAATTTAAAGGATTGCATGGCTAAACTAGCTTTCCATAGTTCAAAATAAGGACCTCCCTCAATTCGTAATAAAGAAAGGTCATTTTGAAATTATAAAACCTCACTTAAATTTGAAATGACAGTTAAATTGAAATTATTAGTTAGATTTAACCCAGTGTAACCGTGTTAATTCGAGCTAACCATTAATCTGAATTAACATTTTTTGACCTTCTTCCCAGGGTGCCTTCCTCTTTCTATATATTGGGTGGGGGCATGGCCCTTCTTGGGGGCCATGTTGCCACACCTACCATGGTGCCCCTTTCCTAGATTGAATGAGCAACTCCTGTCCAAGGACATGCTAGCTCAATTTGGGTTTCTAGTGGAGCCATGTTAATTCGATTTAACTTAATTCAATTTAATGATTATTAGTTTGATTTAAGTTAATTCAGTTTACCAATCTAAGTACAGACATGGCCTGACTGGCAGCATGGCATGCAAACTGCAAACAAGGAAAGAAAGAAGTAGGCAGGGAAGTCATGGGGAATAAGCCAATCAAAGGCCAGCATGATGACTGATTGACTGATCGATGACTTTCCAAGCCCCAGGCTGCTGTGACTGAGACTCTGATAGGCTAGCAGACCACAATCAGAGCTGACCTAGGATTAGCTGGAGTGCTTTCTTGTTCCCCTGTGTGCTGCTGACACAGATCATAGGAACAGCTGCAGGGATGGATCACTTCCTGGGCATATAAAAATAGAACCCATGTCTGTAGGTCAGTCTGCAACAATGGGTCTGCAGTTATCCATGGAATCTGCAGTGGATACCTGTGGATCTGCATGATTCTACATACCAGTTTATCCCTCTCTTTTAGCATGAGAAGAGTGGAATTCCATAAGGAACAGAACTCCTTGCTTTCTGCCCACGACCTCTTCTGTGTTGAAATGTAGAAACAGGTGTCAACTCCCATCCATTGCCAGTTTGAAGGGCAAAGTGTACAACTGGGTGCTACAAAAGAGAGAAATTGTTTCTGTTTCTTATTCTCAGCAGTTTAGCAGTGAATACAGTAGGTTAAGCCATAGGTTTGAGTGGGCATAGAATCTGTATGTGTGCAAAGAAATTGTCAGGTAGGTGACACTAATCCTCTTCAGGCCAAACTCGAGATGCTCATTAACCTGTGTGCAAAGAGCTGCTAAGTAACAGTTCTTTTAAAGTTGTGAAGGAGTGGCTTTCTCATTGCTGAACAATTTGCAACCCAGAAGCAGAGAACATTGTTAACAGGAGTCAACAAACAGTGCTGCTTCAAATAGTCTTAAAAGTTCTGTTCCTCAGAATTTGAGCAGTGTGTATGCAGTGTTTGAAGAACTACTAAGTTACTTTTGTGAGGGGAATTCTTTTTGAAAGAGCTGTTACAAGCAACAAGAGAGTTTGCTTTTCTCCTTAATCTCTGTAACTAGAGTACATTCCTGGGGCAAAGATCCTACCTGGGAACCAAGCATTAATGTGTGGGTTGAGATTCCTGAAAGCAGGGATTGTCTGCATGCTGTCTAGGACCACCTCAGTTTCAGGTACACCTTCTATGAACAAACAGATCACATTGTGAACACCCCAACTCTTCATCATTGATTTCTATTTTGGTGGGAAACTGACCCTACCAGGCCCGGTAATCTACTGTGACTCAGGAAAGAGCCCACAATCTATTTTAGAAATGAATCCATTCTCTCTTAATGGATAGACAAAATTATACAAAAAACAAAAGTTTTCCAGATAAGACAACCTTTTAGGTAATGTACTAAAAGGACAGAAAAAAAACATATTTCACATTGTTGAGACTTCTTATATGAGGAAATTTATAATACTTGAATTCTTCTATTTGCAGGGGTATACTGGCCATCCAACTCCAGGGTCACAAAGTGACAGTTCCACAGAGATCCTTCTCTCCATGGAAGTAGCCTACATTCTTGAAGATCTTCCTGCCACAAATGATGCTAGCTTAAAAAAAAACATCCTTGTTCTCTGCTAGGTTCCACTTTGACAGAGGGCGTATTACAAGGAGCACATGAAAATGTCCAGCTTCCCCAATGTGATCAAAACTCAGGCTGGTGAAAATGAAATTCCATTGTCCTTTTCAAAAACAAAACGTGCTCATGTTTTCCACCAACAAACCATTGGGTATGTCTACACTGGAGGTTCTGTTAAGTCAACTTAACAAGGTCAACTTTATGTTGACTTAAAGTTGACCTTGTTAAGTCACCTTACAGAGTCCACATTGAAAACTCCTGTTGACTGCCTGTGTCCACACTGGCAGGTGCTAGGTTGATGGAGGAGTGGTGTGTTGTGGGTAGCCAAAGGCCAATCAGGTCGACTTAAGTGCTTTTCACATCTACATTGGCTTAAGTCAACTTAATAAGGTCTATTTAAGTGCTGAGTCAACCTTAAGAGGTCGTGTTATAAAGTCACCTTAAGGAAGTGCTTAAGTCAACTTAATAAAAGCCTAGTGTTTTTGCAGAAATCTGTAGGTCAACCTAACCTTCTTTAAGTCCACCTAAGTCTTCAGTGTTTAACTCCAGAGGAGTAGTCATGTTACTCCATTGAAGCAGAACAAACAATGAGTCTTGTGGCACTGTTGAACACTAACAAATTCATTCATTACATAAGCTTTCGTGGGCATAATCCCACTTCATCAGATGCATGAAATGGAAACGGCAGTCTGTGATATATATAAACAGATTCAGAGAAGGGTGAGTCACAAAGGGTATGTCTACACTTAGAAAGTTAGTTCAAATTAACTGAATTCGAACTAGTCAATTCAGACTAATAATTCTTAGTTCGAATTAAGTTAATTCGAATTAACCCAACCACACTAGAAACCCTACTTCGAACTATCATGTCCATGCATAGAACTTGCAAGTTCGAATCAGGCAGGGGGCACTATTGCATGGGGAAAATCCAGCTGTGGTTAATTCAGACTAACAGTTAATTCGAATGAACACAGACACATTGGGTTAATTCGAACTAATTAACCATAAATTCGAACTGAAGGGTGGTTTTATAGATTCAAACAAGGCTTTCCTTAGTTCGAACTAAGCCTCCTTAATTAAGCCTCCTTAATTTGAACTAAATTGTAAGTGTAGACATACCCTTAGTCTTTAAAGGTGCTATAGGACCCATTGTTCATTGTGATTCAGAATCTATTTACAAAATAATTATATATCCCTTTTCCTTTGCTTTTTTCCCCCCTGTCTCACATCACTGGCAGCCTTAGATACTAGAGTTAGGGTCAGAAATAAACCACTTTTCCCATTTCCCTGAGATTCTGGGCATCACAATGAAAGAGCTGAATGATCTTTCCAACTGTGCTTATTTTGCTAGCATTTTACAGAAATCGCACAATATTCCACCTTCTAGATTTCATCTAACAGTCCTTTATAATACTGCTTCTTAATTAGCCAAAGAGGCAGCACAAAATAAAGTTACCAAAAAATTTTTATATTACATTAAGGAAAAACCAAAATATTGTAAAAAAAAAAAAAAAAAAAAAAAGAAGGGAAAGTTCAAAATGAAAATTGATCTTCTGGTCTTCCTCCCCCTCCCCCTGAAATGAAACACTGATAAAAAAGCCCTTGAGGTTGAATGAAACAATATTTTAAAATGCAGCAGTTTATTTAGAAGTAAAATATTTAAACAGTTTAGAGAAGATCAAACCAGTGGAAAAAATAATAAAAAATGTCAGTTTGGAGTTGAAGAAAATATTTCTTTCGTCCTACTTTTTTTGTGTGTGACATTTGTGTTTCCTTTGTAGGTGCCTCAAATGGAACATTCATCTCCCATGTCACAGGTGTGTTAGTAAGCTATTCTAGGATGAGTTTCTCTTTGGGTATGTCCTCACATATCTTTTAAATTGAAATAACACTGGTTATTTTGATTTAAAAAAGATTAGGTCCACACAACATTTTCTTGTTTCGAAATGATGAGCTCCATCATTTTGAAACAAGAGACATTATTTTGAAATAGCTTAAACTTACTTTAATTCGACTCATCTGTTATTTCGAAATAACACTTTTGCCCTTCTCCTTCCCAGGGTGCCTTCCTTTTTCTATATATTGGGTGGGGGCATGGCCCAGTGAGAGGGCCATGTTGCCATACTTCCCATGGTACTCCTCTCCTGATTTGAAATAGCAGGTCCTGTGTCTGGACTTGCTATTTCGATTTGAGGTTTTTGCTTATTTTGATTTAAGTTAATTCAAATTAAGGATTTTATTTTGAATTAACTTATTTCAATTTAACTTAAATCAAAATAAGCATGTATGTGTGGACATAGTCTTTGGCTACGTCTACACTTAAAACATTAATTCAAATTAACTTAGTCTGAATTAATTAATTTGAACTAATATTGGTAAATTCAAACTAAGTTAATTTGAACAAATATGGCCCCACTAGAAACCCAAATCAAACTAGTATGTCCATGGACAGGACTTGCTAGTTCGATTGGTGGGGGGGCACCATGGGAAGTGTGACAACATGACCCCCAAGAAGGGCCATGCCCCCACTCGCTGAGCTAGGTGGTGGGGAAAGCATTCCCCACCAAGCTCTGGCTGCACTGGCCAGGTAGGGGAGAAGCCACCCCCCCAGCTGGCTTTGGCCATGCTGGCCAGACAGCAGGGAAGGCACCACCCACCTGGGCAGGGGAGTGGGGCTGGATCAGGCCCCAGGCCGGATTGGAGCCTGTCATGTGTTGGGACTGGTTGGGGAATCAGCTTCTCTGAGGAGTCAAGACATGGGGCTGCAGGCAGCTCTCCTCCCCTAGCACAGGTAGTGTGATCTGGGACTCTCTCCCCACCCTACAATCCCAGGTGGCACGGCTGGGGAGTTGAATGCAGCTCCACCCCTCCTTCCACCCAAGCCCAGACAGCATGGCCGGGGCTGTTTCCCCTTGCCAACCCTCCCCTGCACCAATCCCAAGCAGCAGCGTTCCCTGGTGAGCCAGAAGGAGCCAGAGTCAGAGCAGTGTTTCCTGAAGTGGCCCCCACAATAGTGACTTCAATGGGGCTCTTGGGGCTGTTGTTTCAGGGTCAACTTAGCAGAGGAACAAGGAGAACAGGGACAGCAAAGGGCACAGGATTTTTAGGAGTTTGTGCTCCCAGCTGTTGGCAGTCACTTCTGTGTAGATAGGGTTGGATCTGAGTACAGTTATCTAGTCAGTGTAATGAAGAGGGAGGACACAGACTTTTGGGCTGGTGACATCAGATATGGAGCAGTCTCTTTTCCCTTCCTGTGTTATCTAGTTCCCCTTGTTGGCTGTTGTGATGTAGGATGGGGGGCGAATACCAGGGCTTACTTAAGGTAACATGAGCTGGTTTAAAACCAATGGTGTTGTCTCTAGATTAAAAACAATAAATAAATAAAGTTAAACTATACAAAGAGGGACAGCATTTCCTGGAGCACTGGGCTTGGTATTTGGAAGACCAAAGGTCTCTTTCTGGCTCTGCCCCGACCTGCATGGGAAAGTCACTTTTCCTTCCTGGGACTCAGTTTCCTCACCTGCAAAATAAAAAATGGTAATGATGCTTACCTCCCTTTGTAAAGTGCTTTGAGATCTACAGCTGAAAACTGCTAAGTAGACACTGAAATTATCCCTCACTCCTGTTAGATTTAGCCCTTATAGCATTCTTCATCTCAAAGCACTTTGCAAAGCGGGTTGATGGGGGCTCCTCCAACACAGCCCAGACAGTGTGGCGTGGGTCTCTCCCCTCTTTTCCCCCTCCCCACAAGCCCAGGTGGCATCACCAGTGGGGGGAGGGCTCTGAGGGTGGCTCTACCCCTCTCCCTCAATACTAGCAGTAGGATCTCTTCAGGGGAGAAGGCAATATGCCACATTTCCTTGTAAATGTAAAAATAGCACCAAAAAAAAAAAAAAAAATCCAGACAAGCACAGTTATATAATAGCAGGGTTAGTCTAGTTCAGGGGTTGGCAATGCAAGCTCAGTGAGGCACCTGTGGCTCACTGAGTATCCCCTTCTTGCTCTCTGGAAGTCGGAGCCAGGTTTGCCCAGGAACTCCCAGCTCACCCCCCCACCAACACAACTGCATGAGCAGTAGCCGGCCAAGCGGTTGTGCCATGGCTTCCTCGGGCAGTTGGGGGAGGAGGGGACACGTGGATGGTGCACCTTCCCTCCCTCCACTGGCAGGGCGGAGCAGAAGGGCACTGCCTACCAGCCGGCCGTCCCTACCAAAAGCAGCCTGGGGAGAGCTGCAGCCTGTGGAGTTTAGGCTGCTGCAACCCAACGACCTCAGGACCTGGATTGGGCCTGTTCAGGCCTGGGGTGGCTGGGTCAAAGCGGCCTGGACTCCATTGAGGGGTCATTCCAGGGCCCTGCCTCCACAAGGTCCAGTTCCCCACTGGCTGCTTTTGGGAGGGATGGCTCGCTGGTAGGTAGGCCCCTCTGCTCCACCCCACCAGCAGAGGGAGGGAGTGCATGCCACCCACACACCCCTCCACCGCCCCCCCCCCAGTGGTAGGGGGCCACAGTGCAGCCAACGGTCCTGCTCCAGCTCATGCAGTTGTGTGGGGAGCAATGGCTCTTCTTCCCTCCCAGGTTCCGACTCCAGATCTAGTTCAATAAAACAAATAAGGAGTCTTGTGGCATTTTTAAAGACTAACAAATTTATTTATCACATGAACTTTCGTGGGAGAAAATCCCACTTCATCAGATGCTTGAAGATGGGATTTTCTGTCACAGAAGCTCATGAGATAAATAAATTTGTTAGTCTTTAAAAGTGCCAAGGACTCCTTCTTGGTTTTGTTCATAATCACAATATTCTGGAAGTTGGTGTGATGTTATTTCCAGGTCTTTTATGTATTGCTCAAGCCAGTCTAGAGGAAAGAGCCAGGCCTCTGTCATTCATGTATCTGATGCTCCAAAATAACAGATTCAGAATGAGACCAAAGGTTGTCATCTCTTTACCCATCATTTTTAATACTTGCTTTTTCCTCTATAAGCCAATGGGACCTGCTGTGTCTTGCTTCCTCCCTGCTCCTGTGATCACTGATTATCAGCCATTTGTGTACATGACTTTCATCTTGTATTTTGTTGTTTTCTTTCTTGGGTAGATCCTTCTTGCTTTTCAGGGATTTGTTTGCATTATTTAGCCATTTGGGTGGTATTTGCATTTTTCATCAGGAAATTCTGCTGTTGACTGATCTGATCACACATGCCCTTCATTCACACACCCTGTTCACACATTTAAATGAAATTACACAGCATACACCTAAAACAAGTTTCAAGTATACAAAATGGAGCTCCACATTCACAATATGAATCTTTGTTGGACATTGGTTGTAATGTCTATTAAACTGAGTTAGTTGTTTTAGTTATGATATTAAAGTAGAGATACAGTGTTTCCTAACAGGTGCTTTAAAGGTAGGATCCATTCATTTTGTCTATCTGTGTCCCTACATTGTGGCTACAGAAGCCTTCAGCCAACACTAGCAGGATGAATACAGTTAGGGAAAGGAATTCCTTGAGTAAAGTATAATGGTATTAACTTATGCAGTATTGCTAATGATATGTTTCCTGGAACCACATGCATGTGCTCAGATGTGTAGCATGGCTCAGGGAGTTAGTCTGGTTCAGTAAAACAAACAAGGAGTTCTGTGGCACTTAAAGACTAACAAATTTATTTATTGCATGAGCAAAAGTTTATGGGAGAAAATCCCCCTTTGTCAGATGCTTTGAAGATGAGAGAAATTACAGAATTCTATAAATTCCTTAATCATCAAAGCATCTGAGAAAGTGGGAGAAGCTCGTGAAATAAGTAAATTTGTTAGTTTTTAAGTGCTACAGAACTCCTTGTTTGTTTTTACAGAGATAAGCTGATTGAGGTGTCTCAGAGGAGACAAATCACCTCTGTTAGAAGGGGGGGGGAGTAAGGAGTGAAAACAAAGAAACTCCTCCAAGTCTGTCTCTTCGTTTTCACATATGGCTGCAGGAAAAATAATATAGTAATCAAGTAGGATAGGTTATAAGCATCTATAAAGAAACTTTGTATGGAGTAATTGGAATAAAAGCATACAATCCCAGTGTATACGTCAACAGAAAAATGGTATAGATAACTCTGGGTGCACAAATGTGCATCCCGTGACACTAAGCCTGGG
Organism: Podocnemis expansa; assembly: GCA_007922195.1. Classification (NCBI taxonomy): domain Eukaryota; kingdom Metazoa; phylum Chordata; order Testudines; family Podocnemididae; genus Podocnemis; species Podocnemis expansa. The sequence goes on from ML682227.1 coordinate 767,034, forward strand.
CCGGGTGGGCATGGCTAGAGATGGGGGGTGTGCCTGAAATTGGGGGTGGGTGGGTGGGATGAGGATGGGGGCATGGCTGAGGCCAGGAGGTGGAGCTCGGACCTAGTGGGGGCCTGGGCCCCCACTAATCTTCATATGTAGCTATGCCACTGGTTCAAATTAATGTGGCTCCATTGGGTTAATTCGAACTACTAAGGTCAAATTAACTTTTACTTCAAAGTTAAGCAAGGTTTTATAACTTCAAAGTAAGTGTTCATTACTTTGAACTAAGGAATTCCGTAGTTCAAAGTAATGAAAGCCAGTGTAGACATGCATTAATTTAGTTCAAATTAATCTTCATTAATTCTAACTAAATTATAAGTGTAGACATAGCCTTTGTCTCTCTTGTTGAAGCCACTACACTTTATAAATAATTAAAAGTTACTTGGAATAGGAACTTGAACAAGGGAATAAATCATCACTGATGAATGCCCTAACACCCAGGCTGTAAATCATTTTCCCACTCACATTCTGCTTTCACAAATGATGCATAGATCCTTCTTGTTTGTGTAGCTTACTTTTTTTTTTTTTTTTTTTTTTTTTTGACAAAACAATTTGGGAAATACCTGTTCAATCCACTAATCCTTTCTGGTTGAGCCAAAAGAAATTAGCTTTTTTGGTAGTATTTTTTTCCCCTTATTATTGAATTTGTCTGAATTTAAGCCATTTTAACAAATAATTTTGATCACCCCTTGGTGACTTACTGTTCACCACAGGAGAAAAGAAAAGGTTGCTCAGCTCTACTGCTGAGTGATATAAAACTCTCTTGATTACTCAGAGATTGAACATGCTGCTTCTTTTGCACGTAGAGGGAGTGAATGAAAATTGATCCTTAATCCTTCTAGATGTTCCACAGATCACTAATCAACATTAGTGGTGGACATTTACCATTTGGGGCTGTTCTACAGCCCATGTAAATTCAGCAGGATAGTTACAGTCCAGTTACTAGACGGCAGGCGTGAGTATCACAAAAGCACAATAATAACTGGCATTAATTATTTGCTTTCTTGTGATATGTCTATATTGTGGGCTTAAGTCAATTTAGGAGAAGGGTGGACTCATTCAGTCGACTTAATAAAGTCGACTTTAAGTAGACTTTATAGCTTTTGTACTGTCGACATAGCCTTAGTCATATGAACAAAGAAGACAAGGACTGAATGGATCATGGAGAAACTGTCTTGTACCTCACCTCTCTACTAATTGCATACACTTAGTTGTGGTCTCTTTCAGTGCAGACCTCATTTAATGGAGCAATATGGAAAGAAAATCAAGGAAATTGCACAACCATTGCCCAACTTGTGTCTATTTTGGAGTAAAAGGATAGGAGTCCATTCACAGAACAGTCCTATTTACCATTATTCATGTTCTTTTCCTTCCCTATTAGACACAATTTATCCTTCAGGTTTTGCAGCTTTTTTGAGAAATTTGTTTCTAGAGTTTCCTGGTTCTGCTTGAGGTTTCCAATCTCTTTGTGGAGCTCACTGGACACCTGAAAAACTGAAAATCACAATAGGTATTTTACATTCTGATTAATTCACAAATGAAAATTATTCCTGTCTTTGTCCTCTTTTAATGTTTGGTGGTTCTATTAATCTGCTTTACATTTTTTGCCCTTTTGGACGACAAAATCTTAGTATTGACATCACTGGTTTAGTGTAATTTTTCTATTTAAAAACAACAAGTCATCTTATTTTATTTAAAATTTAATGGAATACAGCTTCTTTCACCAGTGCAGGTGAATATTCACATCCCTGTGTGCAAAGTGCAAAGTGTTCTATGTGAAATGAGTTAGTAGATGTCTCTGCAATTCCTAATGGGACAGGTTTCCCTATCACAAGAACTCCCACCACCATAAGTACAAGATGGCTCCCTTTTTGGTAATTTAAATAGAGAGGCCAGTCAGTGAATGAGTTACATAAATCGAATACCTAGAGGGACGGAGGGGCTGCCACCCTGCCTTCTCTCAGCTAATGAAGATGTGGCTGAAAAAAAGAAACCAACACAACAGAAGTGCTGCTTTTATAGGGACCGTGTTTTTCAGAAACATCCAGCAAACTGGAGAGGATTGGCAGGTTCTTCCCAGCAGAGGCGGCCTTTGGCAATTGGGGGCCCTAGGTGGGGGCCCTTTATGGGGCTCCCTATAGGCCCCCATTGCAGCCCTCACTGGGGCCCCAGGTCCCCCTGCTGACCTAACTGCCCCCCTTCAAACTCCCACTGGGGAGGTTGGGAGCAGGGGGTGGGTCATGGACCATTGGGGTCAGAGGTTGCTCCGCTCCCCTGCCCACCCGACCTCCCTGCAGTGAGCGCAGAGCTGCCGGCCAGCCTACCTTGGGCCAACTGCACCTCCCCAGGGGGCAGAGATGGCAGACGCTGAGCTCTGGCATGTGGGGACGAGGCCTGGAGTGGCCACTCTGAAGAGTTTGGACTGCTTCACCCCGCCGCCCTCTCCCTCCCCAGGCCCTGGATCAGGCCTATTCAGGCCTGCAGGGCAGCAGGGGCTGGGGACGAAGCAGCCCAAACTCTTCAGATTAGCCACTCCATGCCCCGTCCCCACATGCTGCAGCTCAGTGCCTGCCCCCTCCACCCCTGGGGAGGCGCGGCTGGCTGGAGATAGGCTGGGCTGGCTGCTCCACTCTTGCTGCAGGGAGGCGGGGTGGGCAGCGGAACTTGAGGTCCTGGTGGTCCGCGGTCCTCCGCTCCCCTGTGGGAGCAAGAGTAGGTGGAGCAGGTGGCCACTATGGGGCCCCCTTACTTCTGGGGGCCCTAGGTGGCTGCCTGCTTTGCTTATCCCAAAAGCTGCCTCTGCTTTCCAGACTCACTTGCTTTCTTCTAGTCCTGCCCCCTTCTGGTGAGCTTTATATGACTCTGCTATTCCACCGTGCTCCCAGACTCTGCTTCATCAGTTTTATCCAAACAGTCAGAAAGAGAAGAGTCGGATTCTTTTGTTTCTTCTTCGAGCACTGCTCACATGCATTTATTTACAGGTGTACATGTGACAGCACATGGTTATCTGGAAAGTCTTTTAGCCATAGTCTGTCAGCTCAGGGTCAGGGGCTAATACCCTCTCCATGCCACGACTGCAGATATATATATGACCCTGACCCTCACCTCCCCAGTTCCTTCTTTCTGCCCCCAGTGATGGTACTGGAACAGCCTGCCTTTGCCATTTGCGCAAGTGCCTGTCTTGTCTGTTATCTTCTCCTAATCTCTGCATTCTCGGAGAATCCTTCACTGGAGCCATCCTCCATTTCTTCATATCATGCCCGGGTTCAAGCTCTGCGTGAGTTGCAGCAAGGCCTTCCTCACTGATGATCCTCATGAGAAATGTCTCTCATGCCTTAGTGAGTCAGACTGGGCAGATAAATGTTCCATCTGCAAGTCCTTCAAGTGGAGGATGCACAAGGACAGGGAGCAAAGGCTGCACAATTTAGCCCAGGAATGGGCATCACAGCCAGCGCTGGGTACACCCAATGTGCCCAAGGATTTGCTGGCAACACGCGCTAGATCAGCACTGGAGCCCTAGAGGCGCCACTCTCTGGCTAACAACAAAAAGCTGTAATCGGCCACTGACTCGGCACTGTCTTGGCGCCGTGTAGCCTCACCACCAGAGACTCTGCCCCAAGGAAAGGGACCAGAGCGCCTGCCTGTGCCTTCAACTCTGGAGGACTTTGCTGCGGTGAAGGCACTACTCCAACTGCTGGCCCCCATGCTTCCGAGGTCTGCTCAGTCTAAGGGCAACCTAGCCTTCCTATTGAAGGAGTGGACAGCCCCAACAAACAGACCGACACTGACACAATGCCCAGTAACCGGATCCCCTTCAGCTCTGGAGAATGGCCTTGACCTGGAGCTGGAGCAGGGGGCTGGGAAAGAATACCTCTCCTCCTCTGAATCCTTATGTAAGCCCTTGGTACCATGCTTGCAGGGGTGCAGGCATGTGAGGTCCTTCTCCATATCTCCTCTGCTTCCTCCCACAATGAGCCATGGCACCACCATTCCCCATCAATCCCAGCACTGACCCAAATGGCTTCGAAATCAGTTGGTAAATGACGCTGTAAACGCTCCCCATCTTCCCCGTGCCAGGAGGATTTGTCCACAGGCCCTTCGGTGGAGATGCCCTCAGCACCAGCCCTATCCTAGCTGACTCCACCGGCACCAATGAGGACCAGAACTGACCTCACAATCACAGGTGCTGTACCAATGCCCACTGGGAAGAAAGAGACCATTCCCCAGTGTGCCATGACTTGGTACTGTGCTCTTTTGGCAAGTGGTCTAGCAGGTGAATGGACTGGCCCACGGAGGACAAGCTTGCCTCTCTAGGTCCAGCGGTACTGCCTTCCTCCATGACCTCATGTTCTTCAGAAGCCTCGGACAAATAGCCAAACCCCAGCATCACTCATGCAGCAGATCATAACTTCCCTTGTCTTCTTCCGTGAATGAAGCCAGGTACCAGAGGCCCTTGCCATAGAGGGACAACCCCCTTACCCAGCAGGACTCACTGAGACGCATGGCAACGAACCTCAACGTGGACCTTGGAGTCATCAAAGAGGAATCTGATCTCCTCTTCGACGTGGGTTATGCAGCCCCACCTGCCAGACTATCAGTGCCCCTTCATGAACAGATACTTAAATTGCAAGGGCAACAACAACTCCATTGTTGATCCCTCCCATGTCCAAGGCAGCAGATTGGAGATACCACGTCCTGCCCAAGAAGTTCATCATTCTGTTCCACCGTCCCACTCCAGGTTCCTTGGTGGTGTACTCCATTAATCAAAAAGAAAGGAAGGGCCAGCCAGCCTCCACTCCTAAGAATACTGCACCTCAGCCCTCCAATTGCATGTAGCCAATCATCAGGCCATCATGGGGAGGTATATTTTCAACCTCTGGAGCATTTCCGCAACATAGGTCCCAGAGAACACCTCCAGGACTATGAGACTATGGTGGAGGAAGGCATCTTGGCCTCCGACAATGCCTTGATGACCTCTTGGGATGCATCTGACACTGCCTCCCACAATATGGCCTCCGCAGTGTCCATGCATTGATCAGCCTGGCTGCAGGGGTCTGGCCTTTCCCAGCAAATGCAGCTGGCAGTTCAGGACCTCCCCTTTGAAGGTACTGCCTTGTTTTCAGAGTTTACAAATTCTAAGCTGCATGATATGAAGGACTCTAGGGCCGCCCTAATGTCCCTTGGTAGGTACACGCCTTAAGGGACCAGATGCTCCTTCAGACCACAACAGGCACAGAAGCAAACCCAACAGCTATAACAGCAGCACCAGCCTCAAGGGTCGCACTCGAGGTCTTATCAGCAACTCAGTGCCAGTATGGGGGATATGACAAGGAGAGAAGATGGACAGGCAGGGGATCAAAATCCCAGCCCACAGCCCAGCCCTCACCCCCTAGGGAAATGGTGCCTCTTGCCCTGCTAGCCAAAGACAGTGTTTTGATGGTCAGCCAGAGGGCTGCCACACCCCTGCTCAGCCCCTGGTCTTCAACAACCGCTTGGCCTCATTTCTACATCACTGGGCCAACATCACAATGGACCACTGGATACTAGACAGTATCCAAAGTGCACTCCATACAATTCAAGTCCATATCCTGAAACAGGAAACTGCACCCTTGCTCAAATTTTGGGGATCCATAGCTTGATCTGCTGCTACAAAGGGAGTGCAAAAAACTGTTCTCCATGAGAGCAATAGAAAAGGTCCCAAAGAGGCATCAGAGAAGGAGTTTCTACTCCTGCTACTTCCTGGTCCCCAGTCCAAATGGCAACTTGGGATCCATCTTAGATCTCAGAGTTCTCAACAAACACTTACGGAAAATAAAATTCTGCATGGTTTCTGTATCACAGATCATCCCTTCTCTAGACCAAGGTGACTGGTTTGCAGCCCTCAATATAAAGGACACTTACTTTCATATAAACATAAAACCCAGCCACACAAAATTGCTCAGATTTGTGGTGGGAGGGAATAACTTCCAGTTTGCATCTGTCCCTTTTGGCCTTTCCCTAGCCCCCAGGGTGTTCACAAAATGCATGGTGGCGAAGACAGCAAACCTGCAGAGGCAATTTATAAGCATTTACCCTTACCTCAACAATTGATTAATAAAAGGGAAATCAAAATGTCAGGTACAGTGCAGTATCAATGATATGAGAAAACTGCAATTACCTGGGGCTGTGCATAAACCAGGAACAGTCAAAACTTTCCCCAACCCAGAGAATAGAGTTTATAGGAGCCCTCTTAGACTCCATAGACAGGAAAGGATCCCTGGCCCTATCAAGGTTTCAGTCCACTTGCACCATTATCCTGGAGCTCCAGAGTGCCCCAGTCAACATGGTCAGATGGTGCCTCCAGCTCCTGGGTCACATGGCAGCCTCTACTTCTGTGATAAGAATGACCCACCTGAGAATGAGGCCCTTTCAGCTCTGACTGGCCACAATCTTCCACCCCCAGAGGTGTTATGCAAAAAGCACTCAGGATCTTTTCAGGAGGGAAAAGGCAATGTGCCATATTTATTATAAGATATAAAATTAATTCCTATCACACACACCCCCCCCCAAACACACCAGTAGATGTCCTATAGCTGATAGTTACCAGTCCTGGTCCTGGCTTGAGATTGTAGCTTGGGCTCATTGCTGGAGTTCGTGGCTTGTGGCAGCTACCTAGCCAGGGAAGCTGGGCACGAGGGGGGAGCAGAGTCTCTGTTGGGCACCCGATGCTCCTGGATCTTGAGCAGAATAGTTCCCCCAAAGCCTTCTGATCTCACCCAGTCTTTTATACGGCTTTGGTTTCAGTGGACGTCTGGTGGGTCATGTCGCTTCTGCACCACTACTGATTGTTGAACTATAGCAGGCGTGACAAAAAGTCCATGGGTGCTGCTGAGTCACACTGCTCCTGTTAGCAGATGTAACTTCCAGCTTGATCTTGATGGTTTGATTGAGTTTTAGTTGTTTTGTTCCTAGGGTGGATCCTTTTCACACTCTTCAGCCTTGGATGGACTTCACGCCTCATCAGGATCAACTGGCAGTTTGGGACTAGTTCACACATACAGCATACACCCTTCATCCACACCTTGCTCTTAGCAATTTTCCATTTACAGTATAGAGTCTGAAATGCTAAAGTTTTCATTTACAATATGGAGTCTGGAATGTTACAGGGATTGGGGAAAAGGTAGTTGTAGAGCCAGAGCCTTAAAGATAAATAGGTACAAATTCACATACAGTGCAGGCTGGGGCTGGTGGCTCAGGGGCAAAAGTGGCTTCTACTGAAGCCATGTGAACCCCAAAGGGCAATGGTTTGAGTCTAGGCTCTCCCCAAAAGCTGCAGCCTGTCTAGGAGAAAATACTTATTACACACCACTAAAGCTAAATGAAGAGTGACATGACTAATGTAAGAAAGTTGCAAATATCATCAATATGAAGCAATTGAAATGAATACAAATAAAGATTGGCAGGGGTAAAATACAAATACTGGGGTGTTATTACAAATGGGAAGTAATTAATTAGGAGGCACATTACAATATATGAAGATTGACAGAAAATAAGAAACAAGTTGCACCTCAGTGAAAGTGATACTAGAACCAATAAACTCCATAAAGTTATGAGTGAGCCAAAAGAATTTATGAATGGATAACAATTAACACCATATCTCTACAGAGGCACCCCCTGAACAAGGTACTATCAGTTCCCCAGGATGTCTTGGAAACACTGTAAATCTGGTGGGACCCACTCTTTGCCATGGGAGGGGATCCCCATTGAGGCCTCCACCCCCACGGTGATGCTGATCAGCGACGCATCGGACAGAGGGGTAGGGGGCCCACATCTTGAGGGGGCTATCAACCCAAGGGAGCTGCTCATTCAAGGACAGTTCCCTCCACATAAACATAAAGGAGATCAGAGCCATCCATCTAGCCTGCAGGGCCTTCCTGGACTTAGTAAAGAGGAAAACAGTCCAGGTCTTGATGAACAACACAACAGCCATGTTTTACACAAACTGCCAGGGGGGTTTTCACTCCCTGGCTTTTTGCATGGAAGCTACCAACCTCTGGGAACTTGTCCTGAGACACAACTTTAGCCTGGTAGCGGCCCACCTCCCGGGGATAGAAAACTGTACAGCTGACTCCCTGAGCACTCCTTTTTCTCCCATTACGAGTGGTCCCTGCATGCAGAGATTGCATCCAACATCTTCAATCAGTGGGGCACGCCCCAGGTGGACCTATTTGTGACATGCCAAAATTAGAAGTGTCATCACTTTTGCTCCCTCAGGGGTTGAGACAAGGACTCTCTCAGATGCCTTTCTAATCCCATGGGGGGGTCCACTGACATATGCCTTTCCACCAATTCCCTTGATCCACAGGGTCATCCTGAAGATAAAAAGGGATGGAGTGGACATGATACTGATAGCTCTAGCCTGGCCCAGGCAACACTGGTACTCAATCCTGTGGGATCTATTGATAGATGCCCCATTCTCCCTTCCCCACAGGGCAGACTTGCTAACACAGGACTCGGACTGGTTATGAGACCTGAACCTGAGGGTGCTGCACCTAACAGCCTGGAGACTACATGGTTAGGCAAATCTGAGAAACTCTGCTCAGAAAGAATTAAAGAGATACTGATAGGCAGTAGGAGACCCTTGACAAGGGCTACCTACACTCTGAAGTGGAAACGCTTCTCCCTTTGGTCTGGAGGGAGAGGGATAGTACCAGAATCAGCTGCCATTCATTCAATACTCGAGTACCTTTTGGACCTTAAAGACAGGGGACCTATCAACCCCCTCCCTCAAGATTCACCTAGTTGCAATCTTGGCCATTCTGATAAGGTAGAAGGGGTCTCAGTGTTCTCTCACTCTACTTCTGTCAAGTTCCTGAAGGGCATTGAGAGGATCTACTCACAGCCCAGAGATCCTACTCCCCCCAGTGGGACTTAAATGTGGTGCACTACAACCTTACGGCGTCTCCCTGCAAAACTCCTGTACTTTGCTAGTCCTTTTGTGGAAAGTGGACTTTTTGGTGGCCATAACTTTGGCAAGATGGTCTTGGAACTGAGGACCCTCTTCTCGGAGCCTCCGTATACAAGGTTGTTTGCTGACAAGGTGCTCCTACGCCTGCACCCTTCTTTCCTCTGGAAGGTGGCCTTCTTGTTCCACCTGAATCAGGACATTTGCCTTCTGGTGTTCTTCCCAGACTCTCAGGTTATGGAAAAACAGAGGAAGTGGCACGCCATATCCACAGCGTCCCATGCTGACAAAAAGAGGCTATTTTACCTTCTTCCAAGAAGGCATCATACTCTTCCTGGCTTCTGGTTAGAGTAGATGTCTGAATCTGTTTACTGATTACCACACATCCAGCATGTATCTGCTCGTTAAGGCCTGAATGTTTGCAACCTGCAACTGGAAGGCTGAGGAGGAGTATACTTTCCATCCCAGTAACTCTAACTCCCTCGCATCCCTTGATGTCGGGAGGGGATCACAGGGAGACTGTGTATTGGGTGGCGGGTGAGTGAGAGGAACTCTGACCCTGGGAGCCTGTACTTGAGACCCACCGTATCTGAGATCGGAGAGATGGAACCTGAGTTTTCCCAGCGGGAGGAGGCCAGGTCCTGGATGCTAGGGTGAAGGGCAAATCGTGACTGGTTCCACTGAGGAGAACACTGGGCCAAATAAAGCATCAGAGGGTGCCTCAGAGGATTGGACCTCCATCCCCATGTGGACTGAGACACGATGCAGGAGATCAAAATGCGCCAACAAATCGCCCATGTAAGAAGCCAGTACCGGGTTTAAGGCTCTCCCCGGTGCCGGGGGTGGTACTGGCATGGTCACAGAGGTCTCTTGTGGTGACCATTCTTGGAGGCAATACCGGAAGGGTGATGGTGCAGAGACCCAGCACCGAGGCCATTTAGAGCCCTTTGAAGCCCCTTCCCCCAGGCAGGAAAAGGGGGAAGCATCTTGGGACCCATGGTGTGGTACCAGAGACAGCAGGGTGATATGCTGCTGCGGGGATGGCTCCACGGTCCTCGGACTCAAGGTGGTGACGGGCTCTGGAGCTTCAAAGCCCGGGGCCTGTGGCGGGAAAGAAGAGCGGTGCCGCTTGTGTTGGGCACAGGCCTTCAACATGAAGGCTGGCTTGCCCCTTCTAAACAGTGCTGGCGAGGGAGGTGCAGGCAGCAGGAGGAGTGCCTTGACAGCCTCCACTGCCTCCGGGGTCATTGGGATTGGCACCGACCCTGACTGGTCCAGGGAAGAGCCCCATGTCGGAGATGTCGGACTGTGTTGGTGCCGCAGTACCAAGGTCGGCACTGAGCTTGTCCTGCAGACCCTGTCAGCATGGTGCCAGGTGGATTCCAGTGCCAAACACATGGTGCCACAGGAGGTCCCAAAGCCTCAGGGGACGAGTGCCGAGCCTGCTCAGAGGCGTGGGCCTGGCACCTTTGTTCTCTATCCTTGATTGTCCTCAGCTAGAAGGACAGACAGAGCATGCAGTGCCCATGTGTCTTTTGCCCAGGCACCAGAGGCACTTCTCGTGGGGATTGTCCTGCAGGAAGGCCTTGCCGCATTCGGCACAGGGTTTGAACCCCAGCACGGCGGACGATGGAGTAGCGTGATGTTCTGACCTGAGAGGGGAGACCTTCTTCGGTGGAATTAAGTCCACAAATAGGTGCTCCCAGTGGGGGAAGAGCTCATAAAGTGATGACAGGACAGGCTGCTTGCGCAGCGCAAGGAATGGACAGCTCCACAACCGACACGAAGGCAGAAGAAATGAAACTGGGGAGGGGCTGGGCGGTGGCCACATATATAGCCAGGGGGTGGTGTGGGGGGCGGTGGCTGCCTGCCCTCTTCTGACAGGCTAGGGTAAAAAGTTCTGACCAATTAGGCACTCTGGCACGGAGACACCTATTTCTGAATGTATCTGAGCAGCACTCGAAGAAGAACTCAGGGTTAACCCCAGCCTCACATTGCTGGGATAAGACTTCTTTCTTTCTTTTGTCTTCTCTGGATGCTTAAAACCTGGGCTCTGCAACATGATCTATTGCCTGGCTAGCAGTGTGTCCCATGCTAACAAATGTGAATTTGGAAGATCCTGATGTTACACGCTTGAGTTGGTTTTGAAAGCTAAAGAGATTTTAAAGCAAAATAAAGAAACAATAATGAAATACATGGGGAGTACTCAGCCTTCACAGCTGATTTGTAGCTCATTCACATTCTATTCATTTCTGGACTAGAAAGTCCTGGGGCAAGGAAGGCAGATGACTGAAGATTTAGCATATGAAAGATCTCAATTGCATTTCAAAACAGGGCTGGCGCCCAGAGCCAGTGTCTTATTGGCTCATTGATAGAACCAGCCCTGATGGTAATCTTTTTTTTTTTTAGCCATACCAAATTCACCATATTCATTTTTACTGATACTTACACACAATTCCCATGGATAACAGCCCTACCAGCAGTGCCAAACATAGAGTGAGGAAAGTCAGAGCAGCCAGACGCCATGTGGAAGAATAAGCAGGAAGCCCTGGAAGAAACAGCAGAATGAAGTCCAGACAGTAATATACATACTTGGCAGTTTAACAGGGCCAATTTCACAAAGCTGAAAACAATCACAAGCTAAATCAGGTAGGAGGAAGAATTTAATCAGAAGATATGTGAATGATAATTAGGAATCTTTAAATCCCACGTTTTGAGATGCCCAAAAGCCACAGTCCTACAACTGAGGAAGAAAGCTGAAAAAGAAAAACAAGGGGGGAAAAAAGAAAGTAAGTTAAAAAAGCAAAGCCAAATACAAACTAACCTGTCTTAGAGGAGATTTGAACACAGCTGTACATCCTCCTCATCATCATAGAGCAACATGGAATTAAGGGGAAGTTGTAGTAATGATTATAGAACAGAAATTAGGGATTGTAGAAAATTGTAAGTGAATTCAAGGACACAGGAAGACAGACATCAGATTTAAGGACAATAATAAATAATTATTTAAAAATCTCAGGGGAAAAAATCTGAAAATGTCTTCTGTCTCTTTCTAGATGGAAATGATAGAATTATCAATAATAATGCCAAAAAGGCAGAAGTGTTTCTCTTCCGTATTTGGGAGAAAAATACATGATGCAATCCCATCATGTATGAGTATATTCTTTCCAATCCATTTGTATTTAGGTGATTGTTAATGAGAAGCTCATTTTTAACTGTTGCAGGAGAGTACTATGTCCAGTTCTGGTGCTCAAAGTTCAAGGAATGTGTTGATAAATTGGAGAAGGGTTCGAAGACAAGCCATAAGAATGATTAAAGGATTAAAAATATGCCTTGTAATGACTGAACTCTTTGAACCCATCTCTTTATCTGAATAAAAGTCAGGGTAAAGGAGACTTGATCATAATCTATAAGTATAACATGATCTAATGACTGAAAGTTGAAGCTTGGTAAGCCACCAACTCACACAACAGTTCACTCCCCATCCATCTGTGGTAGCACAAACAGGTTCCAAAAGATTTTTAGATTAATATCCCTCCTACGTCTCTCAGGCTTCTCTATGGTTTCCTTGTTGTCCTTTTCACAGGGATTCCTCCGTAGAAGCCTACCCTGCTGCTGTACTGTGTTTAGTGGCATCGCTGGTGCTAGGCACATGAGGGCACAAGCCCCGAGTCCCAATGCCCATACCCATACTCTATGTAGGGACCGGGGCCAGCTGCCAACTGGCAGTGGCAGGATGCAGCCCTGATCCTGGATGGCATCCCAGGGATGGGCCACCAGTGGTGGCAGGATCTGGTGCTGGCCCCAACCCTGGATAAGGATACAAAGCCAGGCCACCAGTTGATGGCAGCAGGATCATGATCTGGGACTTGGACATGGACCTGAGGCCAAAACAAGGCCAGGGGTTTGGATTGGGCCCAGGAGTGGGGCCAGTATGGCATGGGCGCAGTTAGGGCCTGAGCCTTTTTGGGAGGCAGCAACGTCCCTGACTGTGCTTTCAGCATTATACCCTATCTCTTGAACCAGCAGTTCTGAAACACTGTGTTTGGACTAGATTTGGCTAGGGGTGTGGGCTGGTGTGTCCCATACAGTCATGACACAGCGCCATCTATGTCATGATCCACAAAATGTTGAGAACCACTCTGTTAAGCCCTACCCCACAATGTTACTCTTCTAGAGAGATATGCTTCTTCCACAGTCTTCCTCCAGATCAGCTTCTGCAGTCTATCTATGAGGCCAAGCTCCATCTCCTCTGGCTAGTAGGCAATTAGTTAATTGCCCTCAGCTGTGGAGTTGACTAGTTTTTTTTCCCCTCTTCTTCCAGATGATGGGGTGTCATAGGATGCATATCCATTCATCCCTAGGTTATGATCTGTGTAATTCTCCTGTTCAGTCTGCAATTTAATTGTATGGTTTGATGCCAGTTATGCCATTCCAGGTTGCCTTCTGAATGTTCTACCATATTGTTATGATATCATGGTTCCTGTAGCATCATGTAAGTATACAGATGTGAAGTATGTTATATAGTACAGACCCTCAGGACTACCTCTAGCAAAGAGGCTGGAGAATTACAAGACAAAGGCAGTGTGAATTGCCTTCCCTAGCTCAGATGGGACAAAGGGATCATCTCAGCCCAGGAAGGGAAGGCGGGGGGGGGGGACTGAGAAGAGACTGGAAACAAAAACAGATGCTTGGAGCTGCTCCAGGCATTTTGCCAGAGACTCTCCACCTTGAAACATCTACAAGAAAAATTGGGCACTGTCTAGAAGTAGGTAGAGATGGCTGCAAACCATAACAGATGGCCCTGAGTGGTGACATGAACATAACTGCAGTACTATTATTAGTATAGCATGCATTTTATATCTTTTATTTGCTAGTGGCAATTCCTGAATACTTCATTAAATGATTCTGCATTGATTTGCTATATACTACCTTAAAATAATATTCTAAACAATAAACTAGTGGTTGTTTTATCTAAAACTGTTTGGATTGTAACGAGTGTGAAAGAGGAAGGCTGGGTACATCCATTTCTTTGTTAAAAGGGTGACTATGAGTCTATGGTGAGTAGGAAAAGTGCCAATCTCTGTAGGATAGGAGTTCCCAGTGTAGGGTGTGGGGACTGTGAGTGCTCACTTGGGGACGGTCCCATAGCTGATCAGAGGGTGCACACCCACTGCCTGGTACTGATTACATGCAGGAGGCTGGTGTAGATGGACTCAGGAGTGCATGGTTACTTAGCAAAGTAGGGTAATTTGGGGTTCAGGAGTAGAGTTTGAGGGGTCATAGCAGCACAGAGGACCTAGCTCTGGGGGCAGCCTGTCACATTGGGATTAAACCACACTACACAGGCATGGTTGGGCTCAGGATCAGCAAAGATCAAAGTGGCTTCAACTTCCTTTTATCTATTCCAACCTCAGCTCTACTGAATGGAGCTTCAGCACAGCTCAGGACCTGGCCCATTATGTTTGTTCTGTGATTTTTTCCCTTTCCTCTCTACCAGAGGTGAAATAAACATTGTTTTTATTCAAGATGCTTATAGCTCTGCTTCTCCTCCACTATGCATTTGTGTAAATCAGAATTAACACCATTGAATTGAATTCAGTTAGAGTTCTGAAAAGACAGAACTCAAACAGGCTCCTTGCAGTGGTTATGTTAGCTATTGGTGGACAGTTCTTTCTGGTCACTCTTAAAGGAAGTAAGTTCACTTTAAATGTCAGGGGGATTGAAACATGGCACAGAACCAGCACGCAATGAGAAGTATATATAGTTGGAAACCTCAAAAGATTCCACAAAGGAGCTAACTGAAATCAGTATGTCTCCAGAGAGCATAGCAAAAACCTGGATGCCTACCTAAAACATGTTCTTGGGGCCAGACTATTATTTTTTCTTCTGAAACCTTTGTGTCAGAAGCAAAATTGCTTTCTGTCTCTTTGTCTTTCTTAGTATCATAGAAGATTTGGTTAGAAAGAAACCTAGTCATCTGATCCAACACACTGCTCAAATATGAATCAGCCCAAACTAAACCATCTCAGCCAACTTTTGTCAAACCACATTATAAAAACCCCATAGAGAAGAGATTCCATCACCATTCCCTAGGTAACCCATTCCAGTGCTTTACCACTCTCCTAGTGGAGAAAAAGTCTTCCTACTATCCAACCTTGGCCTCCCCGACTGCAGCTTGAGACCATTCTTCCTAATTCTGTCATCAACTACCACTGAGGGTAGCCTAATTCCATCTTCCTTGGAGCCTCCTTTCAATAGTTTAAGGCTGCAACCAAACTCTTTCACTCTTTTCTTCTACAGATTAAACAAGCTTAGTTCCCTCAGCCTTTCCTCATAAGTCATGTCCTACAGTCACCTAATTATATTCCTTGATCTCCTCTGGAATCTTTCCAATTTGTTCACATCCTTTCTAACTGGGGGGTTCCAAAACTGTATACACTATTCCAAGAAGAGCCAGTGCTCCTATTAATGCAGCTCAATATGCCATTTCCCTTCTTGGCATTAAGGGCACCCTGGTGACTCATACACAGTTTCCTGTCCACAATAATCTTCAGGTCCTTTTCTATAAAACTGCAGCCTAGCCAGTCGGTTCCCTGTCTATTGCACTGCATTGGTTTCCTCTGTCCTTAGTGTGGAACATTGCAATTCTCCTTGTTTCAGTGTAAGATTTGCACACTTCACAATACTTAAAATAGCCCAGATCTGTGACTGTGCTTTGATGGCTATGTACAACACCTCTGGGAGAAAGTGTCATGGCGTGGATGGCCCATGCAGAATGTGCCAGTTTAGTAGGTCTGGTAGTATCTTAGGTATAGGCGGCTCTGGAAAAAAAATCATAGCCGGGTCTTCCCTGAACTCTGGTGATCCCCTCCATCTCTCATGGTCATTTATGGTCACTACCAGCTGCAACAAATTGGATCAGGCTTCAGACTCCTCTAATTTATACCAGCAGACTGGCTTAGAGCACAACTAACCCATGACTGGGCATATCTCAAATGTGGCTTATGTTCATTTCTTCAGAGTTCCCTCCTGACTTATTCTGTGTGCACCTCTGCATGAGCCAAGTATCAGGGCCAAGAATTGGTGATTGCTATTACAAAGATGGCTAAGCTGCAACATAACCTGGCTTTTATGTGAATGGAAAGAGGAAATAACCTAACACCTTCCCTACTGGAGCCTTAAGAAATCACACTTCGTGTATTCAGACAGTTAAACAAAGAAGGGAAATAAACCTGTTAGTCTTTACAAGTGCCACAGAACTTCTTGTTTGGCTTGCTAAATTTGACTAACACAACAATACCGCTAAAAAAAGGAAATGGTTTTTTGGTTTTTTTTTCATTTCAAATTACTCCAGGTCTGCTGAATGTAACCCCTGCTGCAGAAGACAGCATGGACTCTGTGGTCTGAACTTGTCAGGGAGCCGCAGCAAACAAAAGTCTTGATTTGCGAGTGGTTTTTTAAAATAATCTTTCATTGATTGTTTCAGGAAAAGGCTCCATGAAACAGGGCTTGTTTTTGAAGCATTTTCTCCTTCTATTTATTAATGCCCATTGGTATCTTTATTTAAAGAAAAAGACCTTTGACTCTTTCATGTGTTTCTGCCTTCTCTGGCTGTGTTCACCTTCTCACATGGCAACATCACAGATGCTCCATACTATAAAAGTGAGTTGTCATTTATTGCCATATATTATACCTTCCCATAAGAAAGAATTGGCGTTGAACAGGTCAAACGTGAAAGAGAGAAAAGATTCTCTTTCTACCAGTAAACAGAGATTGACAACATTAAAACACTGATCTGGGGCCCCATCATGCTATGGATGATTTAGTGGAAATCTTTGTGAAATTTCTTTATGGCACAATATGTCCTCTAGACTGTCTAATTCTACTCTAGAGCATGATCTTATAACCACTTGCTCCACGGCATAATGCTCACTCCCATGTTTAGTCCCTTAAATTCAATAGCATGATACCTGTTAGTAAGTGCTACTGTCAGCTGTTAGTGTTCACAGGATCAGGTCATTACATACTAAAATCATGAGGTTAGGGACAACATCTCCATGTTTTGAACAGCACTGTGCATGCTTCTCAAGCTCTGTTAATTAACAATAGCAATATAATAAGAGGACAAATTCTCCATGGGTGTAACTCTATAGCAAGGGATGGAGTTAGATGAGTGAATCTGGCCCAATCTGCCTAATTTAAGATTGAAAGCAGCTCCCAGTCCAGCTAATTAAAGCCCCATAACTAAAAAGACCCACAGAGATTGTACCTTTTTCCTCAGGAGCAGCAGGCTTTGGGATATTTTCCAGCTCAAACGATTTATTAAACTCCAGATCCGCATAGGTTATGTCCTCTGCCATAGTAGGTGAAGTGGAAAGCTTATATTTCAAGTAAAGTTAGAGCACTCTTGATATTCTGCAGCTGTTGAGTAAAGAACAAGATCTGTTTTTACAGAGGGCTCCTTTGTAATGCATCAGTAGGTACAAATGAGCCAGCCTGGAAATCAGAGTTGATAAGCCCACAACTTCCTATACAAGGATGTTATGATAGAATACTCCCTTTGACTGAGTATTGCACCCCCCCCCCCAACTTAGTTCCTCTGCTAACCCTTCTGGCCCTTCTGCTCTGCTCCAATTTCTCTTTGCAACATCTGAAGAAAACAGAACTCCTTTCCATGTACAATTTGATGTTTAGTTTTGAGGCAGCTTATTTTTCTGAAGAACTCCAGGTTAAGGATCCACATGCAGTGCTGAATACAGGCTTTTGCAGCACCATATTCTGTTATCACAATCTGCACAGTGTAGAGGTTAAAACTCTGCACTGTCTAGGAGCACGGTAGACATCAGTTCTCAGATTTGTCTCTTGCCAGTGGGTGCTGAAAGGGCTCCAGAGATGGGATCCAGGGAATTAGAGCTCTGTGAGACTATTACAGTGACCAGAAGGCCCGACTTCTCAGGGGCAATCCTGATATTCAGGGCTTTTTCTTATATAGATGCAGGTTACGCCTCCAGTCCTTGTCCCCATTTTTCACACTCCCTGTCTGATTTCCCTAGTGACTGTGCAGAAGCCAAGAAAGAGCAAGAGACTAGGGCCTGTTAGGACCTTCCCAAGTCCTTTCAGTTCTCGCTTCGCTGACAGGAGTAGAAGACCAGAGTCCAGCAGCAGGCACTACAACACGTTTCTTCAGATCTTTGTGTTGCAAGCATCCATTAGGACCCCATAGTCCTTTACACCAATAAATTTCCACCTCTCCTTAATAAATTCTCCAGTACTTCTTTACTTCCCCCTTTAAATGTCCCTTCCCTAGTATATTTTACACCCCTTCCTTCCTTGTTTACCTCAGTTTTTATAATGTATTTTAACCAATCATTTCTAACCAAGCCTAACATAAGGTAACAATTCTCTAAGCACTCACACACCAACTTAACTAACTGCAATGAGTTATAGGACAGACAGAAACAATCAAGGATTCAGACATAAGTTATCAGAGCAATAGTACCATTCTCATCAAACAATAGAAAATATAGATTCTATCACCACAGGTGTTTGTAAACCAGACAGGATGCTATCACTTTTATCTTGAGGTGTTGAACTCTTCTAACATGACATGTTGGAATGTGTGGATGTGACTGCATGTTACCCAGCTGACTCCTGCCTCTAGTGCTTTTTGCCTTTGCTTAGCCCAAGTATAAGGCCTCAGCCTGTCCAGCAGCCTGTGGTTTTGATTCTTTGGTTTGCTACCACTGTAGCTAGCTAAATGATACAAGCATACTTAAAACTTATAGGCCTTACGGAGTGGCGTAAATATCTATAGTCTAACACTCCATGCTGTTTCTTCTTTTCTTTTGGGATCCTCTTGCTCAGGTATCACTGGAGAAGCATAGGACAAACAATGACATGTTTCCTGATAGGGCCGGGCATCAATATGGAAGTTGACTGTACTTCATTTGTCCCACTGCCCCCATGTAGCACAGTGCCCTGCACCTTCTCTCATGCTGTTCTAATTAGTTTTGTTCCAGACTTCCCATTGCAGTGGGCCTAAGAAGGTTGGGTCCAGGTTGTTTGTTGCACTGTGGGGAGGGCTTTCTACATTACTTATGTTTTATAATCAGGAACTGTGCTGTAGAGCAGTGGTTCCCAACCTTTTTCAGGCTGTGGACCCCTGTTTAACAAAAAAAATCTTTGCGGCCCCCCGGCTGATTATGTAATCTGGCCTGCACCACTGGGACAGCCGGTGAGCAGCACTGCCACCACCATTGCCTGCACCGCTGGAGAGCCAAGCCGTAGCAGCTATGGCCCCCTGCACTTGTCCCTTCTGGAGAGCTGCCACAGCCCCATTCCCCTGCCAGGATCTGGCCACGGGCGGGGAGATGCAGCCCTGGTGGGGAGAGGCTCCACGGACCCCCTGCAACATGTCCCTGGACAAGTTGGGAACCCCTGCTGTAGAGTGTTGTATCCCCTTTGACTGTTTTCATATGCAGTGGAATACAAATACACTCAGCAATACACCAACTGCTGTAATAATCCACAGCAACACCAAGAGAATCCTGACCATTAGAGTACAGTCAAACATCCTGTCCACCATCAGAAACACTGTGTTCCCTCCTTTGACTAGGTTAAAATTTTGTCATCACCATTCTTTCAATCATGGGTGGTTTCGGAGAGTTGTTCCTGTAATCTTTATGTAATCTTGTCCATATTGTGTGTCCAATGAATTCAGCATTGTCCATTGATATATTAGTGCACCATAGTTTGGATGGCAGCTTCTAGAGTTTTTATAATCTGGTTGTACTCTGCTGTGGACTTGCCTCAAAACAGGATTGCATACATTCCCAACAGAATACTCCATACCCCATATACATTAGCCCCAGACACCCTCCTCCTTTTGCAACAGGCCATTGATCCTGTTTCTCTGTAGTCATAGGAGAGGGGCATATCCAGATGTCTGCTCTGGATATACAATTGCTTCATTTAATAATAGTTCAATTCCCACCATTCCATCCTGCCCACCTACCTCTCAGTGGTTCCCAATGCACTCCTCCTTTCATGATAACTATGATACAAGTGCTGGCTTCACAGGTTGAGGATGTTATTTTCCAGGTAGATAAGTATATTTTTGCAAATTTGGATTCGGCATTATTTTGAAACAGCCCTTTCAATTCAAGGGCTATTTTGTTTCCTACGAGGTTTTGTTGTTTTGATTTCATTTCAGTTGTTTTGAAATGACGAGCTCCGTCATTTCGAGACAACAGAACATCATGTGGACATAACTGTTTTTAAAGGGCAACAACGGTGGTTGTTTCGCTTTAAAAACTTCCCAGCTCCAGGTTACGGCCAGTTTAAATACAGATTTTTTTTTTAACCTGGTATCCAGGTTACCTGTAGGGTTACATTGTGCAAAATTGTTAAATCATCATACACCCAGTGTGATGTGTATATAACAGTCACACATTCTGGGATTATTCTCCACAGACTATGAATACCTTATTTATCATTTTTTTTTCAGCTGTTACCTTGTGGGGAATGCCTGCACACACCTGCTAAAAGCATTTATCACCACCAATATGAACTGATTTTCCCAAACTTTTTAAAGTGCCCAGTGCCTTTTTAAATGCAGGGTGCCCCCCTACCAGTCTCTCAGGCATCCATTTCAGAAAGCCCATCCACCCTGCTTTCCTGAGGGCTAAAAATTACTGGTCTGTCAGTTATTAGAGCACACCAAATACTTTTCTTACTCATACAACTTACAGAGAGGCCTAAATATCTATAATATAACAGGACCAATGCCTAGGAACCAATGTTCCCTCTAAGCTGATGATGCAGCTGAGCAAGTTCTAGACTGGTTCCCTGACCTAGGGCGGGCCCCTTCCCTGCAGCCTGTCCACTCCCTAACTTGCTCAATTGCATCATCAGCTTAGAGGGAACACTGTAGTCTTACTATGAGGTTCTGAAATTTCCTTGGAATTATTCTGTATTGGCCTATCAGAAAAATTATGCTCCCATAGGAAATATTTCTTCCGTAGTCTAACTAGTCATCACCTTACTTTTTGAAACATGATTACTAGCCCTTTTAATATTACCCCAGCAAGGGTTTAGCAAAGATAATTTCATAGAATCATATAATCAATCATAGGGTTGGAAGGGACCTCATGAGGTCATCTAGTCCAACCCCTTGCCAAAAAAAGCAGACCACTCCTACTAAATTATCCCAGCTAGAGTTTTGTCCAGCTGGGCCTTAAACATCTCTAAAGACGGAGATTCTACCACCTCCCTAGGTAGCACATTCCAATGCTTTACCACTAGCCTAGTAAGAAAGTTTTTCCTAATATCCAGCCTCAACCTCCCCTGCTGCAACTTGAAACCATTGCTCTTTGTTCTATCCTCCATTACTACTGAGAACAGCCAAGCTCCATCCTCCTTGGAGCATCCCTTTAGGTAGCTGAAGGTTGCTATCAAATCCTCCCTCAGACTTCTCTTCTGCAGGCTAAATAAGCCTAGTCCCTTCAGTCTTTCTTCATAGGTCTTGTGCTCCAGCCCCTTGATCATTTTTGTTGCCCTCCACTGCACTCTTTCTAATTTGTCCATGTCCTTTTTGTAGTGGGGACCCCAAAACTGGACACAGTATTCCAGATGCAGCCTCACCAGTGCTCAAGAGAGGGGAACGATCACATCCCTCAATCTGCTGGCAACACTTCTTCTGATGCAGCCCAGTATGCCATTGGCCTTTTTGGCAGCAAGAGCACACTGCTGACTCATAGTCAGCTTCCCATCCACCATTGACCCCCAGGTCCTTTTCTACAGTGCTGCTACTTAGCTGATCGCTCCCCAGCCTTGGTTTTTTTTCTGTCCCAAATGCAGAACTTTGCACTTGTCCTTGTTGAACCTCATGAGATTTCTATTGCCCCACTGCTCTAATTTGTCAAGGTTTCCCTGAATCCTGTCCCTGCCCTCCAGCGTGTCTCCCTTTACCCCCAGCTTAGTGTCATCTGCAAACTTACTGAGTGTGCAATCAATCCCATCATCCAGATCATTAATGAAAATGTTGAACAGAACCGGCCTCGGGACAGACCCCTGGGGCACACCACTCATTACTGGTTGCCAACTTGACATGGAGCCATTGATTCCTACACGCTGAAACTGTTGATCTAGCCAGTTCTCTATCCACCTTACAGTCCACACATCCAACCCATACTTCCTTAACTTGCCAACGAGAATGCTGTGGGAAACCATATCAAAAGCCTTGCTAAAGTTGAGGTATATCACATCAACAGCTTTTCCCGCATCCACAAATCCAGTCATCTTATCATAGAAGGCGATGAGGTTGGTCAGGGATGATTTACCCTTGCTGAATCCATGCTGATTGTTCTTGATCACTCTATTTTTCTCCAAGTGTTTCAGGATGGATTCTTTGAGAACCTGCTCCATGATTTTTCCAGGGATTGAGGTGAGGCTGACAGGTCTGTAATTCCCTGGATCCTCCCTTTTGCCTTGCTTGAAGATAGGCACTATATTTGCTTTTTTCTAGTCCTCTGCAACCTCCCCTGTTCACCATGAGTTTTCAAAGATGATGGCCAGCGGTAGTGCTATTTCATTGGCCAACTCCCTCAGCACCGTCAGGTGCAAGTTGTCTGGCCCCTTGGACTTGTGCACATCTAGCTTCTTTAAGTAGTGCCTAACCTGATTTTCCATCACAAAGGGCCTCTCTTCTTCTCTCCAATCTGCCATACCCAGTGTAGTGGGCCAGGAGCTGGCCCTGCCTGTGAAAACTGAAATAAAAAAAGCATTGAGCACTTCAGCAGAGGCTACCTGCCTCATTCAGTAAGGGACCTACGCCATCCTTGATCGTCTTCTTGTTATTAACATACTTGTTGAACCCCTTCCTGTTATCCTTCACATCCCTTGCTAGCCGCAACTCCAGTTGTCCTGTGGTCTTTCTGATTTTATCCCTGCAGTCCCGAGCAATATCTTTATATGCCTCCTTAGTCATCTGTTCAAGCTTCCACTTCCTGTAAGGTTCCTTTTTATGCTTCAGCTCAGTGCAGAGCTCTCTGTTAAGCCACACTGGGTGCCTTCTGCATTTGCTGTTTTTTCTGCTCATTGGAATGGTATCTTCCTGTGCCCTTAACAGGGTTTATTCAAAATGCAGCCAGCTCTCTTGGATGCCTTTCCCCTTCAGATCAGCCTCCCAAGGGATCCTGCCCATCAGTTCCCTGATGGAACCAAATCTGCTTTTCTGAAGTCCAGGGTCTGTCTCGGTAAAACAAACAAACAAGGAGTCCTGTGGCATTTAAAGGCTAACAAATTGTCAGATGCTTTGAAGATGGGAGGATCTTCCTCCCATTCTGTAAGATCCCCCATCCTCAAAGAGTCTGACAAAGTGGGATTTTCTCCCAAGATAGCTCATGAAATAAATATATTTTTTAGTCTTTAAGTGCCACAGGACTCCTTGTTTGTTTGTTTTACTGAACTAGATTAACACAGCTGCCCCTTCGGATCTTGGCCTTAGTGTGTTATCTGCTTGAAAATATTAGCAAATGGTGTCTGAAGCTATTAAAAACTGAGTGGCAAAACCAAGAAGCAAAAATACATTACATTGCAGAACAAACCCCTAGAGTTTGAACTGAGTAAACAGAGATCAGTACTGGAGAAAATACCACTGCAAATAGAAGCGGGCTTAAAACCATCCTACTTGATTGTACAGAGAATTGCAAAGTCCAAAACCACTCTCACTGTGTTGGAAAGGATTTGATTTTACCTTCCATGCAAACTAAGTGTTGAGAAGTCCTAAGCAAAGAAGCTGCAAGGAGCTAGAAAGCATTCCTTTCTCTAATAGCAGTGTTAATTAGCATTATTCAAGAAAGATCAGCGCATGACATGATATGTGATGCCAGTCATCTTGCACTGCAGTCTGATGAAACCACTAATGTAGCAACTTTAGTATGGTTCATGATTTTATCTGGTCTATCCCCCAAACCAAACTGAAAGAAAAACTTTTTTTTGCTGCAAAGAGTTACCAATCTGCTGAGAATTATTTCCTTGCCTCGAACTCTCTGAGCTACAGCAAATGTGTTGGGATGCATAGCGGTGGAGTGGTGCCACTACCCCCCAACTCCTTCCCCAACCACCCTGCTCCCACTGCTGGCTCCCTCCTGTTCCAGACCCTCCTGCCCTGCCGCCACTGGCATTCTCCAGTCCCTGGGATGTTCCTGACCCTGCTGTCCCACCACCGCCGCTGGCTCCCTCTGATCCCCCACCTGTTCCAGTCCCTTCTGCCTCACCACCACCGGCATCCTCCAGTCCTCCGTGTGTTCCTGTAAACCACCCCCCCCCCGCCCGCTGCTAGTTTCCCTGTTGCACAGTCCCCACTTCTGCCTTTGCCACCTGACACCTTCTCCCTCTCTGTAACACCCCTCCCAGCAGTTTCCTGGTGGTGCAATCCCCAGCTTCTGCCTTCCCCAACCCCTTCTTTCCTCCATAAGACACTTCCCCCCTTATCTGCCAGCCAGAGATATGTGACAGCAGGCAGCTCGGGAGATTTTAAACTCTTCCAATCCCAACCCCAGGCATTGTGCTGGGAAAAATGCGTCTGGGGCCTGCGGCTGCCGGGCCTGCATGGGCATCAGTGTTGCCTGTGCGGATGAGTGGCGGCTACTGCATCAGCGCCCACCCACACAGCTTACAGGGAACGTTGCTAGGAACCACTGCTTTGCAGACTGATATGTGAGACTTCAGCTTTATTACTATTTCTGGAATCTTGTTTGAGTAGGCTTAGGAGGATAGTATACAGCTCACAGTCTGTATACAGCTTAGGAGGATAGTATACAGTGTAGAGTCTGAAGATGCACAAGAATGTAAAGGAAGGTGCAACATAGAAACCTGCATCTTATTTCAAGTCTAAACTTCCAGTTGGCCAGTTTTTATCCATTAGTTCTTGTGTCCATATTGGCAGTGAACTTTAATTCCTCCTTGGTGTTTATCCCTCTGATGTATTTATGCAGAACAATTGTATCTCCCCTCAACCTTCTTTTGGTTAGACTAAACAAGCCAAGCTCTGTAAGTCTCCTGTCACAAGGCAGATTTTCCATTCCTCAGATCATCCAAGTTGCCCTTCACTGCATCTGTTCCAGCTTGTATTCATCTTTCTTAAATACAGGAGGCCACAACTCTGACAATTTTGCAGATGAAGTCTGACCACCATTTTGTATAATGGTACTAACACCTCTCAATCTCTACCAGAAACACATTTCCTGATGCATTGTAGGACCACATTAGGTTTTTTTCAAAGCCATATTGTATTAGCAGCTCATAATTATCTTCTGGTTGAGCAATATATCCAGGTCCTTCTCCGCCTTTGTCACTTTCAACCGATGCATCCCAATTTCTAGAAAAAAAATATTACAACCCAGATGCATGACCTTGTATATTCCAGTATTAAATTGCATCTTATTTCTTTTGCTTCAATCTGCAGTCACCTAGATCTTCTTGTTTCAAAGGGGTAGCTCTGTTAGTCTAGTTCAGCAAAACAAATAAGGAGTCCTGTGGCACTTTTAGGGTATGTCTACACTGGATGCTCTGTTAAGTTGACTTAAGAAGGTACACTTTACTTTAATCTACACTTAGGGAAAATTTGGCAGCAGTTGACTGCCAGTTACGCAAGAAACGTAAAATTCCTTGCATAACTAGTGGCAACTTTTAAAGCCACTGCTATTTATTAGGGAAAAGCTGACTGCAAGACTCTTGTGATCAGCCTTTTCCTATGTCCCCTGGCCCTCAGGACTTTAGGGGCCAACCACTGGGAGCAACACAGCGAATTCATACTCATCATGATCTGCTCCTGGAAGGGCAAACTGACAGTGGTGAAATTGCAGCTGTCAGTGTAGACATACCCTTTAAGTCAACTTAAAGTTGACCTTGTTAATTTGACTTATAGTGTCCAGATTCAAAACTCCTGTAGGCTACCGAATTCCACACTGGCAGGTGCTTGGTCAACTTAATGCTTAAGTTGAC
>ML682227.1:793429-817755 GCA_007922195.1 Podocnemis expansa
GTCAACTTAAGCAGGCACATGTTGTTACATCGGGCTTCTTCGGTTAACTTAGATGGCCACATTGCATTAAGCCTCCCTAACAAAGTTGACTTAAAGTCAACTTTAGTGTCTAAATCAACTTAGCCCTACACTTGGGCTGTATTTTGGCAGCACCAGTACACACCCAGGAAAGTTGACTGCAAGTGCCTTGTGGTCGGCTTTACTGTATGCCTCCTGGCCCACAGGACTTACAGAGCCAACTTCTGGGAGCATAGCATCAAGTTCAGATTCACTGCAAAGTGCTACCGGAACAAGGGGCTGATGGGGGCGATTTTCCTGCCATCAATATAGACATACCCTTCATGAATGAAAGTTATTAAGTCTACTTAAGGAAGCCCTTAAGTTGACTTAATGAACTACAAATGTGGCCAGGGCTTTGGTTAAGTCGACTTAAGCCTCCTTAAATCAATTTAAGCCCACAGTGTAGAAATACTTGTTTGTTTGTTTTACTGAACTAGACTAACATGGTTGCCCCTTTGGATCTTAAGCTTTTAAGTCAACTTTCAGGGCAGGAAGGGTCGGGCCTAGTCCAGTCCCCAAGCCCCTCCTTGCACTGGGTCCAGTCCAGCTCTGGGTGCTTAATCTGGCTCCAGCAGCAACAGGCAAGTAGCTGGGAACCAGATCTGCCCTTTCTGCAGGTAGTGGGGGATGGGAGTCGGGCCCTGCTGCTTGCAGCAGGGGGCTGGGAGCTGGATCCAGCTCCCAGCCCCTTGCCAGCTGCAGCAGAGGCCATCTCCTAGATCCTGTAATCCATATTTATATATATGGATTACCATAACCCAATGATTAATATACTATTATATGAATACCCATTACCATTATAACACCACGATATAACAAATTTTAACATAAAATACTAATAATGATTTGATTTATCTTTGATTTGAAATTAATTTTCAATTTGGACCAGTAATTGAGACCATTTAATTTTCATTTTACCCTTAAACTTGATTTACATTTTCCCATTTTACTTATTTATTTGATTTCATGTAACCAGTCATACAATTGTTTAAAATTACCAAAGTTCCATTGGATTAATAAATCTTTTAAAATTAACAGGATTATTATATAATCTCACAAAACACCATATAATAATAGATATGATATGTATGTCATATAATTTTATATAGATATCATATTATTTTATATGCTTACTGCAGTTGATAGGGCAGCATTACTATAGCAGGTTTAATGGCCAGTTCCATTCCCCTATCCATATGATAACAAAATTAGCCCTTTTTCTTTGAGACCTTAAATAGCATCACATCCGTAGCAATGCAATGTCTGTTAATTTTTGTATTAGCATTATCACCACAGTCATTCTCTTATCAGTTCCCCACTCAGAGATTCCCTGTGCACTTAACTGTCTGATTTAGTAAGGTCTACATATTTCAAACCTTTGAAATTGTGCCCAGGCCATATGAATCAGCATTTCAGGAGTTGTGGGGGCTCACATAAATAGGGTTAAGAAACCTCCATACTTAAACTGGAAGGTATGGTGTGGGATAGTCAAGGACCCAGATAATCTGGGAATTACTTGATTAACAAATGAGGCCATTGATAATAATTTGTATTTCTGAAAAAAAATAAAATGTATGTAGTTTTTTTTAACTACTATATCCTTTTAATTGCATGGCATGCTTTCAACAGAGTACATTACTTATTTCTACTAAATACAGAGAAGGTCCTAACTTATCCATGATTGGCAAGGGTTCATACCATTTTTTCTCAGGAAACTTTGTTTGGTGGTGGTTCAGTTTTTACCATTACACTCTGTCTTACTTTCCACTGTGTAGGATCACTGTCCGCATCAAAAGCTTGATCAATTTTTTTCTGTTCTGCATCCTTCTGTGCCACAGCGGCCCCTTGCATGGTTCCCAACCAGTCACTGAGATTGTTCGTCCATTTAGTTGTTGCCAATTCCTGTGTTGTTTCCCACTCTGGAGGATAATAAGTTTCCCAGCCTGGTTTTGGTTTTCCAAATTGTTGGTTTTCGAAATAGTATTTCATGTGGGCTGAATTTAGTCAAGTGATTAGGCCAACTTCAGATCCTCATAAGAACCCATGGGAGCACAATATCTCAATTTGTTTCCACATCACTGCATATCTTAGACAGTTCAATTCTAAGAGCTCTATTCATTTTTTCCACCTGTCCTCCCACTTGAGGATGGTAGGGAATATGTAACAGCAATGGAATTTCTGCTGATCTTCCCATCTCTTGATATATCTTTCCAATAAAGGCTGCTCCATTATCAGAGTCTATGCTATGTGGCAGACCCCATCTGGGAAAAATTCCAATAATGAGAGTTTTTGCAGCAATGTGAGAGTTTTCCCATTTTGTGGGGAATGCTTCCACCCATTTACTATACCTCCATCCAGGAGGCATTATTGAAAAAGTTGATTTTGTCCGGCTTTTTGCCAGATGCCAGGGCTGCACTCTAAAAATAGAAGTGTGCGCTGCACGCTGCACTGGGAGGTGTTCCCTGCTGGTTTGGGGGGCTGCAGTAGGTATACAGCCTCCCCAGGTGTCGGGAAGGGAAGGGAATGGTGGCCGGGCTCGCTCCAGCCCACCGCAGCCCCCCTGACCTGCCAGGGAACATGTTCTGGGATGGCACACTCCAGTGTGCTGTTTTTTTAGATTGCTGCTACAGCATTTGGCAAAAAGCTGGACAAAAATCAATTTTTTCACAAATGCCTGCCAGGTGTGATGGTGTCACAGGCATGGGGGGGGGGCAGTAGCTGTGGTGGGTGAAGGGAGCCCCGACATGTATGTGTCATCAAATGTCCTCCTTTTCATACTTCCCTGTCCTCGTTTCCATGCTTGGTATGTGGTAACCCTAGACCTATGCAGGCCCAACCAGGAGGTTCGCCAAAGCTGGCGCCATGGGATGCAGCCCCATGTGACCCTCACTGTTGGGGGTGGGCAGACCCTGAGCCGGTGATGTCAGCAAAGCTGCTGGGGGCAGTGGTGGGACCCAACAGGGCAGCAGGAGCCCAGGGGAGGCCTGCAGGGGTCTGTGACGGCACAACAAGACCAAGCAGGGTGTGGAGGGCTGGTGCTGACCTGGGTGGACAGGAGGCCCTGGCAAGTCCTTGCCAGGGACCCAGCACGCAGTGGCAGGGGCTCAGTGAGACCCCATTGCTATTCTATGTTTCGTGCCACTGCCATGCCCCTTCACTCCTCAGGCTTTCCCCTCACCCTCCAATCCCCAGGGTCCTCCTTGCCACCCCACATAGCCACTCCTGCCCTCCCTTCCCCTCTTCTCTCTTGTCACCTTTGCCTGCTCCCCACCTGACCATCCTTGCTCTCTCTTGCCACTCCTGTCCTGCTACCCCTACTACCTTAAACAGCAGCATTTCCAAAATCAGGGTGACCTGTCCATGAATATTCATGAGTTAGTTTGAATATTCATGAATTTATAATACAGGTGTGCCATGACATAATCAAAGGCATCAAGGTGTGCCACGGCAGAGAAAAGGTTTAGAACCACTGATCCGTGGGTTCATTTAATCTCCAGATGAAAGCCACAGATGTCTCCAACTTCTTTTCCTTATCAGTTTTCTTGTTTTCATTGCTGAGTCTATATGCTTGTAGCTGTGCCTGCAATTTCTCAATTTCATTCTTTAACTCCATATTTTGCTGCACTATTTTCCCTACTGTTTTCCATTAATCTTCTGGTTTTGATCCTTTATTTATATCTGTTCCACAACCTCTCCAGCCTTGGCTTTGACCATGGAGAAAGTATCCTAGTCCCTTCATTTTCCACCAACCTAACTTTGTCTGCTGCTCATGCACAGGAGTTCCCTCATATTGTCTAAAAGTTGTTTCCACTTTTCCTAACCATTCATGCACAGGCATTTCCACCTCCTCATCAGCACACCATGCTTCCATTCACTCATCCATTCCTGATAGTAACGCCTGAAAGATAATGTCCTGCAACAATCTCTTTGGTAAATCATTCTCTGTTAACTCATATTATTCCTGGATTCTGTCTTCCAGCTGACAGAGAGCTTCCTTGGTGACCTGGCAATTGCTTGAGCTACTGACATTTCTGCTGGCAACTTACAATGTTTTAGCACTAGACATTTAATCATTTGTTGTATGTCATCATCAAATCTCACAGACCATTGGCATTTTTTTGCTGTATGGAGTCTCATAGGGTTGTTGTTAAGAAACAGAAGCAGGGACCCCAGGGTCAACATGGGTTAATCCTAAGTGACATTTACAGCTGACAGATTGCTTCAACTCTATTACCTTTGGGAAGCCACAGATTGCAACTCATTAGCATATATCTATGATCTGCTTTGACTTTGTAAATAACTCTTGTTTCTGAGTCAATATATTTTTTGAGTTTATTTAATATAGAACTGATTATAAGTGTTGTATTTGGAATAAGATCTAATGTGTAGTTCACCCAGGGTAAGTGACTGGTCTTTTGGATTGGCAGTAATCTGAATATTGTGATTTTTAGTGTAAAGGGTTAGCAGCTATCCTAGTTGTTCCCAACCTTTTCAAGGCTGTGGATACCATGACAACCCCAGTCCCCAGTGGAGTCTGGCCCCAGCTCCCTGCATGTCCATGGACCCCCCTGCAGTAGTTCTGCGGCGCTCCAGAGGTCCGCAGACCACAGGTTGGGAACCACTGATCTATCATAAAAAATGTGTTTGCTGGAGAGACAAGAGAAACTGGAATGCCCAAGGGGACAGTTTGTGACTCCATGTGCTGTTTTGGATAAATGCCTTGGACATTTTCACACTTGTGAATAGCGAGGACTACAAAGATTATGACTTGTTGTAAACAAGCTTTGTTGCACAAGATTTCTATTATCTGACAAGGGAGTTCAGCTAATAAGGGGACATGACCTATGCTGAGATTTCAACCCAAATTAGAGGTAACACATGAAAATGGGGAACTGGATGAAGTCCATTAAAATAATTATATATACTCTGCCATCCTGACCTAAAAGCTGCCAGGATGTGAAATATGGGTTAAATTTCTGATATAAAAGCTTTCACTGTCCTTACAGCTCAGAGTTCTATGCAGGGCCAGGAAGGCTGGTTGCAGGCGTTCTGTTAGATACTCAATATGCTCTGCTTTGAAAGCAGAACTGTAAACAATTACATAAAATTTTGAATAAATTTAATGTATTGTTTAAATTTTATACACTTTTATTATATTGTGTTGTATTGTATTGTGTATGGTAAATTAACTTCCCTCAACCCTCCCCAAGGAGTTCCAGACTTGCAAGGGACTGTCAGCCAAAATTCAAAAGGGGAGCTGATAGTGGGGAGGTAGGTGGAACCTCTCTGCCAGTACCCAAAAGGAATCAAGTTACCCTCCTAGTGCACACAGATAAATACATGGGGGTATACTGGGCATGGCAGACTCATACTCCAGGGAAGTGAGAAAGGTAATTACAGCCAGAAAGGAAAGGGAATTTCCTCCTCAGTCTCTGGGTGTTTGGTGGGCTGTGAAAATGGAGAAGACTCTGAGTCTGCCGAGAAAGGGAATTTTGCTCACCCTGGCTCAAGCTGTGGGGTTCAAAATCCCTCCCCAAGTGGCGTGCAGAATCAATACTCCTTTCTTTCCCTTTGAAGACTCTCTGTATATAATCATTAGCTATCATCAGGAATTATTCATTCTCAAACCATCCTCCCACCTTCCTGGAATAGAATTGCACAGTGGTGGTTAATATTTTGCTGCTCTATGTAAGTTGTATTTTTAAATAAATTAAATATGATCTTCCATTCATTATACTATCTGTATCAAGCCAGGAAACTTGCTGAAAGATCCCGCTCCTAGAAAAGATAGTTTTCATAGACATCACAAAGGGAGTCAACAAGAATCTATGGAAAGCAAAATAACATTTAAAGCAATTTTACTATTGCATAATCTCAACTTTTGTAAACTGACATGGTTCTAGTGAAGGAAATAAAGTGTTCTTACCAGTTCTAGCTACAAGTCAGTTAAATCCCCAACCAATGTATTATCCAGTTTCTGTTTACAGTGTAAATGGGGCAATAACTATGTCTGCAGGTCAGACTAAAGCTTTTCACCAGTGCAAGATGTGAGCACAGACCAAAGACACTATTGAAACCCAGTTAGGTCTCATTTTCACCTGGGTAAAAATGTGATGTACCCAGTCCTGTAAATGGGACTTCCAACATCATTTTTGTAATGTAGACAAACCCATCAGCCACTTGCCCCCAGACTGAATCTGGCCCTGTATAGACAGACAGAATACTGAACCAGGAAGAAACAAATGGACTTTCTGAAAAGTAACAGTTTTCTTCACACATAGTCAATACCCCATGTAATTCAGACCAAACATATTTCTGATGTGCTTACTAACGCTGAACTGCCTATTTCTTCTTCAAACACTGCTCACATCCATTCTTATTCAGGTGTGTACGTACTTCAGTGAGCAGTAATCCAGGAACATTTTTGCCCTAACCTGTCCCCGTAAAGTCAGTGGCCACCGTTGCCTCAGTTCTGCACTCTGGTCGGGGTACATAGGTGGTACTGACCCTGCCTCCCTTCAGTTCCTTCTTTCCACCCAAGGGATAGTCTTGGAACTTCTTGGCCTTGCGTACCTGCAAGTCCCTGTTTTCCCATCATTTCTTCTTGCTTCAGACAGGGTTAGTCACCACATTAAGCATTCTTCTAGCCTTCAAATGGATTTGGACTGAAATTTCACTGGAGATTTCATCCACAGTCACTGCATATGGGGACCCCAGCACTGACTCAGCCATGCTTGGCTTCAAACCCTGTGTTTCCCGTTGGAAGGCTTTCTCAGTCAGTGACCCACGTGAGAAGTGCATGTAGTGTCTGGGTGAGGGGCACAGGGCCAACAAGAGCCATATTTGTTGGCCCTTTAAGCCAAGGACCCAGAAGAAACAAGAGAGTCGCCTCTGGACCATGGCCATAGAAGTAGCTTCCCATCCAGCTTCAGCACCAGTCTGTGCGCTGCCTGCACTGGGAACCCCAAGACAGATGACAAACGCTGCACCAGCACCTCCCCAACATCATTCACCATTGGGGAAAGGAAAGAAGCCCCAAGCTGGCAGAGAGGAATTGTGCCGAAGGCCCAGGACTCAGGGGAGAAGACCCAGTGAGAGCACCAATCAGGACCCCCTGCATAGGCACAGGAACACCCCCACCTAGGGATCCAAAGAGACCATCTATCCTGGCCCCATCTACTCCAGAGACCCTGGAAGCAGGAAAGGTGCTGCTACAATTGCCGACTCTCCCACCCCCACCGAGACTGGTAGCATTAAGGGATAAGCCTTCATTTTCATCGAAGGCCTGGCTCAAATCTCAATGTGGATCCAGCCCTCCAGCACCACAGGACCCATTGCAGGGCCCCAGTTGGTAGCATAGGAGCTTATCTTTGGATTAAGCATCCACACCTTCTTCACCAGTGGTGTGATCTGAAGAAACCCAGCAGAGGCTCTCCCCATCTCCAGCACAGCCCAACCCGCCCTCCTTGGGCTCACAGGAAAAGAGCTCCAACCATCTCGCTCATCTCCATGTGATTCTTCCCGGGACCAGTCACTGGTCTTCTCACTGAAGTCCTCACAGGCTTTTTCCTGTTGCACTGGGTGAATGGTCAGACAACAGAAGACAGTGTGCAACAAAGGGCTCAAGTTCATGATTTATTGGAGTGGCTTGTAGGAAGGTGGGGGGAGGGAAGGAGGGGCACTTGCACTCAGATGATCAGAAGCATTAGCACAAGCATGTCGGTAGCAATGGAAGCTGGCTGGACACAGAAGAGGACTCCTAGCGAGTGAACTTTGGAGGCAGGAGGGTCTCGGGAGGTCGGAGCTCAGAAAGGTCTTTGCCGATCCATTGCCAGCATGGGTCACATTCTTTTCATTGTCAAGTTAATAATAATAACAACTGACCCAGGATTTCATATTCCTTTTTCGGGGTTCATTGAAGGGTTATATCTATGAGTTCATGTTTTTGGTTTAGTGTGTGGCTTTCTTTGATAACAGTAACTTTTGCTAATAATATTTATCTTCGCTTCCCCACTCACACTTATTTCCTCTTTCACTTAGGGAAAGAAGCAACAGCAGAGGAAGGGTCTAAAGGTTAGAAAGTGGTTCGGCAGGAGCAGCCACCTAACAGTTCCTGGTCCAGGTCCTCAGGAGACTCCGATGCACGACACCACCATCAACAATCTTCTTCCTCACTGGCACCAGCTGCAGTGTGCTTGGCCAACAAGCACCAAAGGAAGCAATTGACACCAGCGTTCCACCACTGGTCAAGGAAGAGCAGATCCCATGGCTCAGTGCCCCCTCCATCAACATGACATTTACCGGTGATTGAGGCCCCAGCGCCAGAGCATCAAAGGAGTTGATACCTGCACCATCATCAAAGGGAAGACCCCCTCTCCTGCACAGGGCAGAAAAGTATCACCAGCACCAGCCCCTGCACTACAAACTTTTGAGGACTGGACAGCTGACTGGGGGCCTTGGGGCACCATCCCAAGAGATCCCACATCCCAGAGTTCATCAAGGGCACCTATGTCCAAGGTGGGACAAGAATTTGAGGGGTCAGATATTGACTTCGACCTGGATGAGGGTATCTCAGGTATGAGGAGGGACAGATCCATGACTCTCTCCTCATCACTGGACTAAGTGGCCTGTCAGAGGTCCCTCTCACTCCTGGAGTAGCCTAGGGTACACCAGGAGTTACGGAAGTGCATGGCCTCCAAACTTAACCTGACTTTTAAGCCGGTGAGGGAGGACATTGACCCTCTGTTTGATATGGGCAAGGCTGTGCCCCCAGTGAGAGTGGCCCTGTCCATGCACAAGAGGATCTTAAAGACTGCATGTGCTGGATGGGAAACACCCTCCAGTCCTACCAGTATCAAAAGGTTCTGAGAGAAAGTACCACGTCCCTGAGGACAAATTTTGGTATCTGTCACCCACCCCACACTGGGATCTCTTGTGGTAGATTCTGTGTACCAGAGGGAGAGGAATGGTCAACCCACATCAACACCCAAGAATAAAAACACCAAATGATTGGATCTGCTTGGACACAAAATTTATTCAAAAACAGCTTTGCAGCTGTGTATTGCAAACTAGCAGGCCCTGGGTTGTTATAGTTTTGACTATTGGAAGTTGATGCAGAGGTTCTAGGACCTCATTCCCTCCATTCACACCACAGAATTTGATGCCCTGATGGAGGAGGGCCTAGTGGTAGCTTCTTGTGTCCAAGGACTCTACGGGCAAAGCCAGCAGGGGGGTGGCCTCAGCGATTGCCATGAGGCAAGCAGTGTGGCTGCAAGGCTTGGGACTCTCACCTCAAATGCAGCAGGCAATCCAGGATCTACTCTTCAAGTCCACTGGTACAAACTCCATGGTATGAAGGACTCTCAAGCCACTCTGTGATCATTAGGGATGTACACCCTACCAGCAGCTAAATGTCCCTTTCACCCTCAGCCACCATAGCACCACCACCAGCAGCAGCACTCGCAACACCAGGCAGGGCCAGTCCTTCCATAGAGGCAACCTAGGAAGTTGCCTAGGATGCCAGACAGTAGGAGCCACCAAGGGCCCCTGGGCTGAGGCCAGAGAGCCTATTTTAAATTTCCCACCATGCTCCACACAAGCACGTAGCCCAGAGCAGAGCAAGGCATGAAGCTGTTTCAGCTGGCTCCACTCCCCAGACAAGGTAAGGGGGGAGCTAGGGACAGGATTAAGGGGAAGAGCGGCTAGGACAGGCTTGGTGGGGGGCTGAGATGGGTAGGAGAGAGGGAGGGGGGCAGGGACCCCTCAGCCAGCCCACAGGTCACCAGCTCGGGGAGAGGGGGGGGGCAGGGCTCAATCTGAGTGGCCCACAGGATGTCACTCAGCCCATGTCGCTCAGCCAGCCCGTGGTCCAGTACGGCCCAGTGCAGCCCACAAGTTGGGCACACTGCTCTTCCAGGGCCAACCCAGCCCTCTGCTTGGCTTGGCGTGTGGCTCAATCAGGTTTGGCTGGGGCTAGGAGGAGTGGGAGGCAGGGCACACCATCCATTTTGTGTGACTTGGGCCACCAGGGGGGTGGAAGGTGCCAAAATCACAGACACCTAGGGTGCCAGAAAACCCTGGGCTGGCTCTGACAGCAGGACTCACATTACCATACATTCCAGCCACCAGAGCACCCCTATGGGAATGGAGATAGGGACAGGAATGGAGGCAGGAAAGGAGGCCAGGTCAGAACTCCACACAGCTCTCCTGTCAAGGGAACAAGAACCATCCTGCAATTCAGAGACACAAATTCTGACAGGCTACTCAAGAACCACAGTCCTTCTCCATGTCCCTCCCTTGAACTAGCATTCCAGGATTGCCTCTCTCATTTTCAACTCCAGTGAGCTGAAATCACATTGGACCGCTGGATCTTAGATGCAATTTCTAGCAGGGACTATCCTCTACACAGACTGTTTAGGTCCTTGTCCTCAGGTGGAAATGTTTTTTAAGAGGGGGGATGAAACTGTAAAAAGAGCTAAGCACAACAAAGGACCTCACTCTCTCTACCAGCTCATCACATTCTCATCACCTGATATTGAAGCTAAAGGAAGCAGCCTTTGGACTCTGGGAGTGGGGTCCTGACTTGAAGAGTTTGGTCAGTAACATTTTTAAAAGCAAGAGGTGAGAAATCTTGCTGAAATTTAATATAATTTGTCAAGTTAGACATTAGTAGCAAGACACTCCAGTTTGCAAGGCAGGGGTGACAGAGTCACCCACTATTCTTAATTGTACACCTGATTTGTCACAAAGGGCAACATAGATAATCAACAATATGGAGTGCTTCCATATGAGGAGAAAGTAAAGATTAAGTATGGTCATCTGAGAAGAGCGACAACTAAGGGGAGCATAATCAACAAATAATGAATGATGTAAAAAAAGTAAATGGAGAAGTGTTATTTACCCTTTCTCAGGACACAGAATCCAAGAGGCACTCAATGAAATTAATAGACAACAAATTTAAAACTATTTCCTCTTGTTTCTATTATTTTCATACAATCACTGATGGACTTCATCACCATGGGATATCATGGTGGCTAAATATAAGTTCATTTTGTGACTTTTAGCCACATGGTTTGGGTATTCACATGGGGGGTTGAGAACCCTGGTCATCTTTCATCTGGATCTCCCACATTCTGGCTGAGTGCACTAACCACAAAATTGTTCAAATTCTGGCACTTTCTGTAGCCCAAATCACCGTTTGAGAGTATCACTCATTCAGGATATCAGACACCCAGGATACAGCCCTGCCCCCGCACCCTGGCAGCAATGACCCTCACTTTTTAGCCAGCATGAGAAAGCTTCAATAGGAGAGAAGGGAGTCCCACATCAGAGAGCTGTGAGACACTTATTAAAACTACAGCTTACCCTTAGAGGAGGGGATTTGAATTGGGTATATCCCTCATCTCAGTTGAGTATGTCAGCTACAAAAAGATACAAGGGAAGTCATTTCCTCTCCCTGAATTACTTGGAAATATGTCATTGGTATGCAGTGCCAAAGGTTACTTCCAGCTGAGAATGAATAGCAGAGATAGGCACTTCCTGCAACCTAGATTTAGCTTCCTATTTCTGTGAGATGGGCAGGGCTTGCACACACCGCTCCTCAGTACCTCTCATTGGTGAGCTTTTGGCAGTTCCCTGCCTAGTGTGCTGGCTTTTGTGAATAAGGTGCTTTTCTCTTCCCCTGCAATGTACAGGAGTCTAATCTCTGAGTCTATAACCCAGGGGTCAGCAACCTAGGATATGCATGCCAAACATGGCACATATGCCCATTCAGAGCATCATGAAGGGCTTCTGGCTCTGTGGATTCTCTCCCCTGCTGGCCCTGCCCCTCCAGTGGGTCCTGAAGCTGCAAGAGTGAAGCACAAGGCAGCTCCTGCAGCCATTGCCCCCCAAGCAGGGCCACTGGGGGGGGCAGCAGGAGCCGCAGCACATGGAACTCTTGCTCCCCAGGCCCACTAGGGGGATCGAGCCAGCAGGAGCCCTGTGTGCACAGTTCTTACAGCCCCATGGCCTGCCCTGGCAGCTGCTGGCTCTGCCCTATCACCTGCTGAGGATGCAGGGGGTGGGGCTGGATAGGGGCTAGCAACAGTTGCTTACCCCCCACTGTAAACTGGCATGACAGTCTAGGCTCCTAAACATTAGGCACTGTGACACTCAGCCATACCTACTTTGTTTTGTACAGTCAGGCCCTAAAGCAGGGGTCTCAAAGGCATTTAGCGTTGGAGCCATTTCTGTCAGCAACTCAGTCTAGTGGGCCAGAAACTGCTTTTGGCCTTGGGCTTACCCCAGGCCTTAGGCTGGCCTGCAACCTCTCCACTTCACCTTAGTGGAGCCTGGGGCTGGGCTGGGCCATGCTCCAGTCACCTCCATGGTACCCTCCAGTACAAGGCTGGAGG
The DNA here is from genome assembly GCA_007922195.1 of Podocnemis expansa. NCBI lineage: Eukaryota > Metazoa > Chordata > Testudines > Podocnemididae > Podocnemis > Podocnemis expansa. The sequence continues at coordinate 805,885 of ML682227.1, forward strand.
TTGGCTGGCTGGCTGCAGAGCACAGCAGACATGTGCCACCTCATCCCACCCTTTGGGGCTGAACAGTTGGCCTGGGAGTGGGGTGATGGCACTACAGAGTGCAACCTCTGGTCCCAGTTCCAGCTGGATCCCCTCCAGTGCCCTGCCCCAGGCTGGCCACTGCCATGACATGGAGGGGCAGGGGCCACAACCCATGAAATCTGGTCCTGGGAGGCCTGGGTTAGCATCCCCCCACAGCCTGGTGCCTGGGTACTTGGCACCCCCTGTCACTATATCATTAAACAATTGTGGGGTGCAGCAGCAAAGCTCACAGGCCACAAATAGTCCATGGGGCACATGTTTGACACCTCTGCCCTAGAGCAGTGGTTTTCAAACTTAGGGTCAAGACCCACTACTGGTTCACAGACGTTCTGGCAGTGAGTCTTGGCACCCTCTGCTGCCACTGCCAAAAGACTAGAGCGCATTGCTCAAAGATGTAATTGCTGAGTCCTGGGCATAAATGATTTCATTTTGGGAACCACTGCTCTAATGAGTAGACTCAACTCAGACAGTTGGAAGGGACCTCATAAGATCATCTAGTCCACCCCACTAGGGTTTGAACCCAAGACCTTCTGCATGTAAAGCAGAAGTGCTAGCCACTACACTCCAACCAAGTCCCAAGAAAAAAGAAGTTTGAAAACCACTGCCCTAAAGGATTTCATGTTCAGCAGCATCTTGTCCCGGGCTTCTGCTCAACAGACATGCCCTAACAGGTCTTTATCTCTAGTTTCTCTGCTTCAAAGATGTGCCTCAAGTTCTTCATTCTGCTTCATCACCTATTAAACATTTCAGGTCTGGACTACTAGGTTTTGTGCATGTTATCCGTAGTTACCAGCAGTCCTACTTTGACATTGATGGTAACTTATTTATATAATTTACTTCTTAGGAGTATCTCCAGTTACTGTATCTTGATTGTCATAACAGAATGCTGAGGAGAAAGAAAAGCAGTTCTGGGTTAGGGTCTAATGAAATTCCTGTATGAATTGCCATGTTGAGAAGTTGGAAAATGGAAATACGCACAAGAAAACAAAATACATTGACTCCATGTGATTTCATACTGATATATTGTCAGTGTCCTTTTGGTGATATCTCTGTACTATAGCTTGACAGCCGTTTTCTCACAGATGCAGAAGTGGTTCGTTCTGCAGTCATTAGTGTTACTAAGTGACTGTTTGTTCAGGGAGCCACAGTGACTGAACCAATTCAAATTTATCCTGGAAAACAATGTATTATTTTATTACAGCCTGACATTGGCACTCTGTGCATGGATTCAGAACTCTTAGTATTTGTGTTTCTCTGGGGTAAGTGATCTGCACCTGCCCTACAACTGGTTCCAATTACTTTCCTCCATGTGGCAGTTCAACTGTCCCAGCTAGTGTATTGTGGGGCCAGTACCAACTCTTCACTGCTGCTTGCCTCCTCTTTCCCCATCTACACAAGAGAGGGATTAGTAGCCCCACAGAGACTTGTATGGCCCTTATGCTTCCAGTCACAGTACAGACAGACAGTACAGGTGTGTTCACACAGCATTCTTATTTTGAAAGAACAGAGGTTGTTTCGAAATAAGAATTACCCTGTTCATACGACACATGGTTGTGTCAAAACAATGTGTTCCGTTGTTTCGAAACAACAGTGATGTTTCGAAATACCTTAAACCCCATGTGGGGACGAAACAATGCCGTCTTAACATGTTGTTTCAAAACAACGGTCACTTGTTTCGAAATAACTGTTGTCTGAACCTGCTATTTCACTTTGAGCGTCTTTCCTTAATTCGAATTAACAAACTGTTAATTCGAATTAACTTATTTCAAAATAACCCCTTATTTCGATCCAAGTTGTTTCAAAACAACTTGGATTGAAATAATCCCGTGTGTGAACAAAGCCTACAGAAGATTAGGCACCATATTCTTCTCTGCACACGCCTATGGGACAGGCTATGGTTTGGTGAAAATTTACGAATCTATTTTCCCTTCCAAAAGACCTGAGTGATCCTCTGTGCATATATTCAGGGTCCTGTGTGTTTGCTTCTCCTCTGTATAAGCATACAGGTCAGGCCACAATTTAGTCCTGCGTATTTAAAACTTACCAATCTGCTTTCTGTACCAAAAGAGTGGAGTCATCCTCCCAGTACCACTTGTTCTCTTTAGATTTATGTAATCCAATCCAGTACTCTTCAAAATTGTCTCTTGCAGGTAGAAAGTTCTGTGAGCAAATCACAGCATTATTTCCCAAAATAACCCATGTATTTATATTTGATAATTATGTAGGTTTATTTAAAAAATAATGTGAATGACAGACAGGAGAAATTCTGGTCAGTGGCATGGTGACCACTCTTTTTGGTTTGTATCACAGGGCCTTCCAAGTGTTTCATACAAAGAAAATGTGGAAGGACAGATTTAAGAGTCACGTCTCTGGTACCAGGGGTCAGACTTTCAAAAATATTTAGGTATATAAGATGTAGATTGTCACCTAGTGGGCTTTGAAATGTCCAAGTGCCTCTCAACATCTTCAGACATCTAAGTGAAGGCTGACAGGCAGAGTTCCTTGAAAATATAGCTTTACTATCCCATTAGGCCTCTCATTTCATTTCAAAATATGTTTTGGTAGGGCTGGATGATGAAACATAACCAGACACTCTATCTCCGTAGCTATATGCTAAACAACTGCTGCAATGTGTCCTAAATGTTCCTGCTGTTTCCTTTCCTCATATGCAATTTCCATCTCAGCCTTAGTCTCTGTTCTTTCCTTCTGTCTCATTGGTCAATAAGTTTAGGACCCCCAAAATGTCTTTTTCCACAATAAGCACCTGGTTTAACTAGTCAGGACAACGCATTCCTGAGAGCAAGGTTGCAAGCTGTAAATAATATGGGAATAACACAGTCCCTTGGGAACTTCCCACTGTATTCTCCTCACTTCTTAAAGAGCAATATTTTCCTAAGCCAGAGTATTGCAGGTGAGGTCCAGGAGTGTCCAAGCAGGGTCACAGAATATAGTGGTGCCAGTGGCCTTCCAAGACCTGGCCAAGTCAGATACAAAACCTCTCTCCTCCTCCTCTATGTTCCTAAGCTGTTCCCTCCTTTGTGTATGTCTCTTTTGTTTTCTTTTAAGCAAATGCAGGATCAAATTTTAATGACAGAACTGAAGATCTGAGTGCACCCACCTGCAAAAGACTTCCCCCCCTTTCCCCACATTCATTGGATGATATTTGAGAGACTCTTCTTATTAAAAAATAAATAAATAAAAAAAGGAGAGAGAGATTCACGTTTAAAAATCTCTCTGCAAATAAACACACATGGAATAGGAGAGCTGTTGTATAATCAAACATCCTAACTTACAGTGTATATTCCTGATGTGAAATGTAACATGTCATAATGCTGCCATGGTAACAAAGAAACAAACATTTATCTTCCTGAGCCTGTTCTTGCACACAGTCAATCGTATCTGGCTTTCACTTGGGAAAGAAACCATTAAAATCTGAAAGTTTACGTGAAGGCTACAGACTACCAATGAAAAGGTTTAGCCTATGATGGAACTTTTCCAAAAAACATTGTAATTAAAGAATTATTAATCAATTAAAATAAATAATTATTTCATAAATTCCCTTCTGATTTTCCCCCTCATTTTTGATGGGTTACAGCTAGTGAAGACATATTTGGTGGTTGTGTTTATGTTTGATAGCTATTGTGACACTTAAGCCAAAAACATTGGGAACCACTGAGATAAGGGATCTGGTTCCCTACTGTAATGCAAATTGTGTTATAACATCTGCCAAATCAGAATACAGGAATTTTATGGCCACTTTATTCCAGTGTAAATAAAGACACAGATTTTGGGACCATGTTGAATCCTGCTTCAATCCCTCAAGGAACCAGAAAAGCAGAACAAAATGATATCCACATAGTCGTGATCCATCCTGCTCCTTAAAGCAGCCAAAATGCAGTAACCCCAGGAAAAACTGAAAGGTCATAACCACATTGTGACCTGAGGAACTTGTGTCTATTCTATGTTTTATTAGTATCCTCTGATTATTTATCCTATGATTAACCAATGTATGTATGTTACATTGTTCCCCACCCTAGGGTTACTTGAGATGACAGAGCTGCAGTAACCAAAATACAATTTGTCTTGGAAGGGTGTCTGAAAAATTGCATAAAGATAAAACAAAACAGCCTGGGATAAGGACCATACCAGTTTATCCCTCTCTTTTAGCATGAGAAGAGTGGAATTCTGTAAGGAACAGAACTTCTTGCTTTCCACCCACGACCTCTTCTGTGATGAAATATAGAAACAGGTGTCACCTCCTTTCCACTGCCAATTTACAGGGCATAGTATACAGTTGGCTCCTAGAAAAGAGAGAAATTGTTTGTTTCTCATACTCAGCAGTTCAGCAGTGAATACAGTAGGTGGAATACATGGGCTTGAGTGGGCATAGAATTTGTGTGCAGGCAGAGAAGTTGTAATGCATGTTACACGAATACATTGTGGGCCAAACCTGAGACCCTCATTAGCCTGTGTAAGATGAATTGTTAAGTCTCAGTTCTTTTAAAGTTATACAGTTTTCATTGTGAAGGAGGAGATTTCTCTTTCCTGAGCAATTTGCAACACAGCATTAGAGAATCCTGTTAATGGAAGTCCCCAGATTGTGTTGCTACAAATAGTTTTAAAAGTTCTGTTCCTAAGCATATGAGCAGTGTCATTGAGGAAGCAGTATGTTAGTTTTGTGAGGCAGATTCTTTTTGAAACACCTGTTGCAAGCAACAAAAGAGTTTGCTCTTTTCATTAACCTCTATAACTAGAGTCCGTTTCTGCATCAGAGCCATCTCCTGGGAATGAGACTTAGCTTAGACAAAATTACCATTGTTCTGAGTGTCCTTTATTTAAAGCCCCTTTATACCAGTCTGAAAGTCTAATGGGACTTAAAGAGAAGGGAAATGGTCCTCTAGTGGTATAAAATAGAATCAGTTCCTATGTTATCAGTTAAGGAAGATCACTACAAAACATACTTAGAGCAACACCACAAAAACAAAGAAATGGAAAGTCAGAGCTCTCAGAGACACACACCTCACCACTAGAGCAACCACTTAATAACAAAATGAATGTCTACACTGGAGCCTTAAGTCGACTTTACCTTCCTTAAGTCGACTTGAGGAAAGCCATGTCCACACTGGGCTTTTATTAAGTTGATTTAAGCCCTTAAAGTCAACTTAAGCATTGAAGTTGACTTTATGAAATCAACTTAACATGTTGTAGATAGGGTCACCTACACCACAGACTTCATTAAGTCAGCTTAATAAAGTCCACTTAACAGAGCCCTCCAGTGTGGATACAGACTTTGTTAAGTCGACTTAAAGTCCACCTTGTTAAGTTGACTTAATTGAGGCCTCTAATGTAGACATAGCCAAAGATACCACACTACATTCTTTACAGTGCTCCAAAGAGATACTAGTCTTCCACAACCCTCTTTGCAAACTTTCTGCCTCTACAAACAGACTGACTTTCCCCAAGCATCTCCTTTCCCATCCAAGCATTCCTTCTGCACAGTTCTGGAAAACTTACTCCAGTTCCATGAATGGGAAGTTTCACAAAGATCCTCCTCATGAAAGTAGCCTCTGAATTCTCAACAATCTGTCTCCCACAAATGACACGGTACTAAAGAAACCCATTCCAGTACACAAGTGTGAAGCACTCCTAACTCCTGTGGGACTGAGCTAGGTGCCACTTCCACATTCAACACACTTCCCTTCTTCCTGCCTTGCCCCTACTTTCCTCCCTGGGGAAGGAATCCTGACAGACCACACTTTAACACCACAAGATTGCTGTCCTCACCTGACATCTGTTTTATGATCTATGTAATAAATTGTGTAATCTCAGCCCAGTTCATATGGGGCGGTATCATCATCACAACAGGCAATAGTTATGTACCTAGTGAACAATTTCATCAGGGAGGATAAAAACTGAATGTGTCCTGGAAACTGAATTCTCTTACCCATCATTTCTCTCCTTCTTCCCTGCTTGGTCTTAGCATTGGGCTCCACTGAGCTCAGTGATTGAAACTGAAGCCAGAGAACTTACTATATGTTAAATTACCTCTCTGTCCTATCATGTTATATGAGACTTCTAGGCATTTTTATAAGACAAGATCCTAAAAGAGCCTGAGCAGGAGGCAGCCTTTTTACAATCTTTGTCTCAGCAATTAGGGCAGTTACATGGAGGAGACATCTGGGATCATGCTCCAAGGTATTGATTTGAACCTCTTCCTGCATGCCAGGTGCATATTCTACCCAGAATGCCATTGGCTGTTTTGTGGAGAATGTTTCTCAGTCTCTCTTGTTGAAACTGTTCCACTTTGTGTATCTAATTAAATACTCAGAGGAGCTAGGATTTGAAGTTGAAGCTACTCTAGTCAAGGGCATCAACATCCAGGCTGCACAGCCATTTTTATACCAGTATGTCTGCTTTGCTTTTGGGAATGGCACCTAAAACATTTTGGCTATGTCTATGCTGGAGGTTTAAGTCAACTTAACCAGGCTTACGTCAACTTAAGCAACTCCAGGTCCACATCTGGAGTTCATTAAGTTGACTTAAGCACTTGATTAAGTTGACTTAATAACTCTCATCTTTAAAGTTAACTTTAAGGGTTAAGTTGATTTCATTCAGTCGACTTACCAAATGTGGCCATTGAAGTTGACTTCATTAAGTTGACTTAAGGCAAGATAGCCATTTAAGATGACTTTATAAAATCGATTTAAGCCAGGGGACTTAATAAAGTCAACTTTAAATGGGTCCCCTGGCTTAATTTGACTTTATAAAGTTGACTTAAACAAATGGGCATTCTCTAAGTCAACTTAGTAAAGTCAACCTTGTTAAGCTGGCTTAACTGAGACCTCTAGTGTACATGTAGCCTTTGTGTGCCTACCAAAAAAAAAAAAAAGTCATAACAATTAAGCAAATTCTCAACAAACACATTAATAAATTTGGACTGACAAAAAATAATTTGACTATTTGTTGGAAATAATCACCTAGCTCTAGATAGAACCTCTTCAAGGGTGTTCTTTGATTATTCAGACAGATCACTGCTTTCCCAGTGTTCCCCATACAACTCTTCTACACCCCCATACCCATGGGTATATCTACACTGGAGGCTCTGTTAAGTAGACTTAACAAGGTCGACTTTAAGTTGACTGAAGGTTGACCTTGTTAAGTTGACATAGAGCATCCATATTGGAAATTCCTGTCAACTGCCTGTGTCCACAGTGGCAGGTGCTAGGTTGAGCCTCCCTGGTGGCCAGGAACTCTGGGAGGGGGCCTGGAGGCCACTTAAGGGCTATTCCCCATCTACACTGGCTTAAGTCAACCTTAAGAGGAGCTGTTTTTAAGTTGACTTAAGAAAGTGCTTAATTAGAGCCCAATGTGGCCTTGGGAGTCTGTAGGCCGACTTAAGCTTCCTTAAGTTGACCTAAGGCTCCAGTGTAGCTGTAACCCCTGTGTTCCCCATACAGCACTTCTACACAGTGCCTGGACTTCGCTTGTCTAATCCCATAGATCTAGTAACTGGTCTTTCATATGAGACTGTAGATCTCTAGCCAACACTAGAATATTGTTACCTTTTGATGGTAGGCTTTTGATGTCTTTAACAAAAATTGGAACAAATATGTTGATGAGATTTAATTTAGCTATTGGGATTGGATGCCAACATCACTAAATGGCACTAATTATCCACTCTGTTGATAATTTCAACAAAGAAGACAAGGAATGAAGGTGTCATGGAAACTGATTCTTTTATACCTCACTTCTTTTACTCTCCATTTAGAGATAAAAATTGTTCTTCTCATTCCAGGTTTGAGGCACATTAGTTAGAATCACATCAAAATAATCATATAACCATGGGATGAATGAATATTTCAGGGTTATTTTTCATGATGCAAGATTTTGGAACAGAGGACATCAATCCCAGTGCATTCAAACCCTCCTTACCATTGTTCTTATTCTTCTCCTCTCCTTCCAAGCATAAACTCTCTCTGATTTCTCGTAGCCTCTTTGGCATATCTCTGACACCAGACGTGGAAGCCTGAAAAACTGAGTTTCACAAAATCACTTTCTAGTGCAGGGGTCTCAAAAACGCAGCCTGCAGGCTGCATGCAGCCCCTAAAGCTATGTCATGTAGCCCACAATGACACTTTTGTTACTGATATTTGCAATTTTGTTGTATGAAAAGGTTTCAGTGGTGTGTCCCTTGGGCTAACATACTAGTCCTCATGTGGTGCTTATGGTGATTTGTGTTTGAGACCCCCTGTTCTAGTGAGATTTTACACTTCAGGATTATTTTCATTATAAATTCTTATAATTAATGCTTCATTCATTGTCCAAGGTGTTTGCATGTGTGCATGTAACCTTTGAGGGAGGGCTAGAATTCATTCCCTTGACCCTCTGCAGTGCCTAACAGAGATAAACCCCTGGAGAAAGCAGCTCAAGATCCAGGATCCAGTCTGTAAAGGACTCACAGGAAAGATTGCTCAGAGTTACTATCCCACATTAAAATAATACTTAGAATAACATAATGATGAATTTTATTAACTGCTAACTTAATAAATCTTATCCCAAGAAAACAAAAATGAGCTTAAACAGACCAATCCCCACAGAAACATCATGGGAAAAGAAACCCAAGAGTCCTAAAGTTCAGCCAGAACCACCATTAGCTCTGTTGCAGTCTCTGTTCAAGTCCAGAGGTTTGAGTGGACAGAAGTAACAATCCTCTTCTTCTTTGTCTGCAGGAATCTTCAGTAGGAATCCATGCAGTCCTTTCTTTTTCTTTTGGAACCAGCACCATGCAGTCAGTTTACTGGTTAACCAGCCCTCAGTCACATAAGAGAAAACTCTTTTGCAAAATAATCCAAAGCAGGGAGAAAACATCTTGCTGTCCACTCCTGGCTCAGCTTACCTCAGCTACACACTGAGGACATGGGTGCCTTTCATTGCAGCTCTTTGGCTATGTCTACACTACAGGGCTTTATTAAGCTGGCTTAATAAAGTCAATTTTAAGCTGGCTTAAAGTTGACCTTATTAAGGCAGCTTACAGCAGCCACACTCATGATGCTAGGAAACTGCCTATGTCTACACTGGCAGTTGCTAGGTGGCCCGAGGAGTGGAACATTGTGTGTAGCTGGCCCACAGTGTATCTCAGCAGAGGTTCCCCTCTTACCCAGCCACTCCTTTACAACAGGAAGTGAGTGACCACACCGACCTTCCATACTATGCATGGCAATACGGAGCCCAAGATGGTATGAGACCCCAGCATGCCCCAGCAATGTGCCAGCACAGTACTCATCATCATCCGTGCAGTGGCCAGACCCCTTCAGCCCCAGATCAGGCAATGCAGGGCAACTGCCAGCACGGGAGCAGGTCACAGCAGGCCCACCTCCTCACCCTCTCTGGGAGCTGGTGCACGCTGGAGAGAAAGAAGAGGAGCGGGGGGGGGGGAGGCAGAAGGGCAGTGGAGGACAAGGGAAGGAGCAGGCACCAGAACAGAGGGGGGTGAAGGGAGGGGCAGGTTCCACTGGCTTCTGGAGGGTGAGGGGAGGGGTGGCTTCCAGGGAGAAGGGGACGGACTCAGGTGCAAAGAGAAGGGATGGGCACCAGAGAGCAGAGAGTTGTGAGAGAACAGAGGGGCTCCATGGGACACAGGGGGCGGAGTAGAGGGCTGGGCTCCAGTGGCAGAGGGTCATGGGGAGGGTCAGGTGCAAGCGGTACAGATAAGAGGAATGGGACAGGCATCAGAAAGGGAGAATGAGGCAGGCACTTGGGGGCAGAGGGGTTGATTAGAGCTCAGGAGGTCACTGGAGGGCAGAGCAGGAGGAGGAGAGGGGCAGATGCCAGGGGGCAGAGTGGGGCGAGAGGAGGGAGGGGTACTGGGCAGCTAAAGGTCGGGTAAGAAAAGGGCAACACTAGTGATAGGATGGGCTGGCATGAGGAGGGCAGAGAGGGTAGAGTTGGGCATCAGGTTGGCAAAGGGTGGGGTGGGGAAGTGGGGGGGGGGGGCAGGAGCCAGTGGAAAGAGGAAGAGCAGGAGAAAAGTAACCAAGATCTCAGTGTCTGAAGGCATTCCTGGGCTCAGTCAGCTGAAAGGGGGCATCTTATTTGCTTGGGCTTTGTATCTGCATGGGCACAATTAAGTGCTTGGCATAATTCCACTGTATATGGATGAATTTGCCCAGGTGCTGGGCAAGATGGGAAATGGGCCACCTTCTGTCCTGGCCTTGCCTCTGGCCCTGGCTCTGGCTTTCCGTGTTTGCAGATGCCAGCTCTGGTCAGCAAACAGGGCAGGACTTCCTCCTGCCCTATCATTGGCTGGAGCTTTGCCCTGCCCTGCTTGGCCAGTGAAGACTCTTCCTGGTGGCCAGTAGCAGGTGAGAGATGGCCTAGAGCCCAGTAAAGTCAACTTAACCAGCCACATTGCATTAAGTCGACTTAATAATGTTGACTTAATGCCTTAGTCAACCTAAAAAGTGAGAGTTCTTAAGTCGACTTAAGAAAGCCCTGAAGTCTACTTAATGAACTCCAAATGTGATCAGGGCTTTGCTTAAGTCGACTTAAGCCCATAGGGTAGATGTACCCTGTCTGAGTACTCCTCAGGCTGCTGCCCTCAGGACTGCGTCTCTCAGGCTTCTCACCACATCAACAATAGAAAACCTTGTGGAGCATGGTCCAAATGCTACCACTCCCTATTTCCAGAAATTTCTGGTTGTGGGCAGCTTATCCACCCAGCAACTGCAACCCACCCTGAATAGCTCTCTTAAAGAGATAGCCTGTTTTAGGCATATGGCTTACATGCACACATTTGGATGTGAGTCCATAAGTAATGGTGACTATCTTAATTTACAAAAGTAAGTATTTGGAGGCATTAATGAAGTGTGGTAGCTGAGGTTACTAGACTGAACTTGCTTCATTTTTGTATTTGCAGTAAAACACAAATGATAGTTCTGATGCCACTCATTTTCACAAAATTGTGTAACATCACTATTTTATTGCAACTCAATGAGGATGAAATGCTCTTATACGACATACTGAAGGGGCAATAATAGGCAACAACATTGCATAGTGAAAGGACATCACATTATGAAGTCATCAAAATACTTAATATGAAAATCTACCAGGTTAAGTTTGGGTTCTTTAAGCGTTCTGCAGAGAGCATGAAAGTCATGGTTAACTGACTGAAAACTGGGATAGAATGAAATACAAGATTCCCTGCAAATGGAAGTAGGGTAACCAGTTGGCAAATGTAAATAATTGGAACAGGAGGGGAGGGGGAAACAGGAACCTCTAAAAACAAAGCCTCCATTATTGGACTTTCCCTGTAGATTCGGGACATCTGGTCACCCTAAGTGGAAGCCAAAAGGGACTGATTTAGCAGGGAATAGTGATATCTGTATAACATTTTGAAACTTCTGTTTTAGCCACAGGAAACAAAGGGGTTCCAAGTGTCGTTTTTGAGAAAATAAATTTCTAAAGGTGAAACGAACAAGGAATAACCATGTTAGTCTAGTTCAAAGACTAGCTGAAAGAGTAACAAATTCATTCAGCTTTCTTGAGAGAAAATCCAACTACATTCTGCAGTTGAAGCTGATGAAGTGGGATTTTCTTCCACAAAAGCTCATGTGATAAATAAATGTCTTAGGCTGTGTTCACACGGCACTTTTGTTTCGAAACAACCTTGTTGTTTCGAAACAAAAAAAAACATGTTCACACGACGCACAGTTGTTTCGAAACAAGTTAAACCCCATTTGGGGACGAAACAACCTTGTTTCGAAATGCTTGTTTCGAAACAACGCATGTGAA
>ML682227.1:818155-834293 GCA_007922195.1 Podocnemis expansa
GCTCACCCCCAGGGGTAACGAAATAGCATGTTCACACAGTGAACTTGCTATTTCGTTTCCCGCTTTTTTTCTTATTTCGAATTAACATTTTGTTAATTCGAAATAAGTTATTTCGAAATAAGGTGTTATTTCGAAACAAGTTGTTTCGACACAACTTGTTTCGAAATAACCCTGTGCGTGTGAACACAGCCTTAGTCTTTGTAAGTGCCATAGGGCTCCTTGCTTGTTATGCTGAACTAGACTAACATGGCTACCTGTCTCGTATATTTCTAAAGATGAGACTTTAATGATATAAAGACATAGTGACAATTCTGTTGCACACATATGAGCCAGAATGGATTCAAAATAGTGCCCTTAACCAACCTGAAATTCCACAAAGTTATAAAACTGTGATTCTCAATACTTACACATAACCACCATGGATAGCCGAGCTATGAACAGCACCAAACACAATGAGAACAAAATCAGTGCAACTGGATGCCACAAAGGAGATGGAGCAGGTAGCACTAAGAGAAACAAACAATTGCTTCAGTAATTAAAATAAGTACAGCACTGCCCACCCCCATCCACCCCATGCAATAATGCTTCATTTTTAGTAACTCTTCTAAAACATATTGTTTTCTTCACTCAGGTTTTTAACAACTGAATATTCAGAGATTCTCAGGTCAAGCATAAAGTGAACAGAGGAGAAAGAAGGGATCTTAAGAAGCAGAGATCGCTGATTTAGAAGAGTATTTTAGTTGTTGTGATTTTTTTCTCCTGAACCAATCTCTGTACTGTCTGAGAATATTAACTGATAATCTTTATATTTAGGAACATTATTGACCTAACAGTAACCTTTATTAGGATATTTCAGGGGTAAAGACACTGAACTTGGGTCAGGTTCAAATTCCTCTCCAGGGTAAAATTTTACAAAGCCCTATGTTTTAAAAAGTGATTTAGCATGTAACTGTATTAAAATAATGAGTCCAGTGAAAATTAACAACTTCAGCAGATGTATGGCATGTGCAGTTTTGTTCCTGTTTAAAAGCAGTTACAGTATGTTGAATATTGTTAATAAATATGGAACATTTACACACTGACTCTTAGATCTCCTGCCTTCTCCCTTGGGATATTGGGAGCAATCATCAGAACATAGTGCAACATGAAAATATGGGTTTCAGGACATAACAAAAATAAAATTAACATTAGCCGGTGAGTTTGTTATTCAGGCCTATCTCATCTTTGAGACCATCTGTCCTAGAGCTGTATAATTCTGAGATGAGGTTTTAAAACAAAAGAAAAAGCTCACAAGACTCAATAAAATTTCTACAGTTGATATGACCACATTGGTCACATTTAGAAGACCTTTTTCACAAATATAAGGATTAGTAACAATTCAGTGGATGCTTCAATTCACTGGAAGCTTATGGCGTGTCATCAGAGAAGTTTAATTTTTAAGACTTTCATTAAGTAGGCAAACCACTTTGTTCCTCCTTCTAGCACAATGTTATGTGTAATCTCAACAAGCAAATTTGATTAAAATAATAAAATCCAGATCAGAGATGTTTCCTGGCTGCAAAAGGTTGATCTGGGAACTCCAGAAATCATAGCAGAAGGAAACATGAAAATTAGGTTAATATGCAGTAGAATCAGAGACAACACTCACTCCAAGTTACAATACTCATTCATTAACAGGTTCAACATCTTCCTAGCCATTTCTGACTTTTAAATGTATTAAATATGTTATAAAAACCCTACCTAGAAAGAACTCTGTGTAAGCAATAGTTGCTCATTTCTTGAATCAGACTGGGGCTGGGAATGGTACATACAGCAATTATCCCATCACAATGAAATGATCAGGATCATGAATGGTGTTGATCATTATTATTGATCCATTATGATGGTAGTGACTAGAATAACTAGCCAATATTGAGGTCCTTTTGTTACAAGCACCACACTAACACACAAAAAGAGACAGTATCTACCTTGAAAAGATTACAAACTGTATAGACAAGATGAAGAAGCAGGGTTTTGATCAGTATGATGACAATAATTTTGCTCTTGACAACAGGCAACATGCTCTCTCTCTCTTTTTCTTTTTTTGAGGTGAGGACATGCTTATGTGAAAAGGCAAAAGAGTTGGAATGAGGGGACAGAACAGGTAAAAACATGTAGGGGAACAGGTGGTATGAGGTTAAGGAGATGTAAATCAGTGACTTGGCCTTGGAGCAACCAATCAATCAGCACAAAGTGCAAAGTGCAAGCAAAACTGTAGAAAATTTGATACCTTTGTTGTTACCTGGATGTCCATAGGTAGATACTGGAGTTCGAGACTGCAAATTTAAAGTGGTATATCCATCCTCATCCTCCATATCCAATCTCTTGTCCTCCCTGGAGGGACAGAGATGCCCTGGATGCCTTTCCAGACTAGTTTTGGGAAATGAAAAACTGCTCACATTTCAGCATTTCATCTGAAATCGGACAGGAAATATACACTTAAACTTCTGAAAAAGATTTGGCTGTCCTAAGAATTAAAGTGACTCTGTCAAAGTTGGAAACTTCCTGCCTTCTCTTTCTATTCTTAGTTCATGTAATGTTTTGAAAGGGCAATGAAATGACTGTTCAAAGGAAGAATGACTTAAACACATGTGAACCCCTTTCATGTGGATTTCTCAGTTTAGCAAAGAAATTGTTGTACACTAGATCTGCCACACCAGATGGCATCTCAATTGTGCTAGAAGAAGGAGACTGATGGAAGAAGGAGGGTTGAAGAAGAAAGACCAAAAAGAGATGAGGAGAAGATCAGGAAAGTGAAGCATTGAGCAAGCAGGCTGAGGACTGAGCAGAGTCAATACAATGCCATTACAAAGCATTAAAAGACAGGAACAGGATTTAACATCTACAAGCTTATTTGATCACACTGTTAATTTTTTAATAGGATGCAGATAAACACCAACATATTTAACACTTCTTTGATTCTGTAACAATACAGACAAGCACGTTAAACATGTTACTGTTCTTAATCTAACTGAAAATCTCAAGTGATAAATAATGTTTTTGTCTTTTAAAATTGCCACAAGACTCCTTGTTTGTTTTGCTCAACCTGGCTTTGATGACTAAGCACTTGCTCTGTTTGCTATATGGCATGTCCTTAGTGGTTGCTTTACAGGTCATCTGGCCTGCTGATTATTTAATCTTTGTTGGCCCGGTCCTAAAATATTCTTTCTCCCATTCTTTTCCATTCAGATTTTAAATTATTCAGGGCAGAGTCTAGGTAGCTGTTTAATGCCTCACAAAATGCAGCCCAAGTTTTCACTTAGGCATCTACATGACACAGCTAGGCAAATAGTCATCATAATCATATTGGTGCCTTTTTTTTCTTCAACAATTATTCCATCTGTCCTAACCTTGTAATGGCCCCACATCCATGGCTCATCCTGTGGTTTAGGAAACATATGGTTTTGGCTCTAAGTGTTAACAATTTAATGTTTTGTTGTGCAGATCACAGGATAACTTTACTGACAGACAACCCTGAATGAAATCAGGAGGTTACATCTGTACTCTAACAGATTGTACAAAGAACAAGTTTGGGGTAAATAACACTTTGGAGAGTGGGTCTGCTCTGAAGAGGCTCTTTGTAGAAAAAAAAACGTATATACATTCATCATTATCGTCCTGCTGTAATTTCCAAATCAAATGTGCTTATTTGAGTGTGATAAAATATTGTTTTCTATAACTGTCAGGAGTACACACTCATCATGGGATCAGAGTGTAAAGATGTTGGTCTTGTTCGTTTTCTTCTCACAGACATCATCATGAGTAATAAAGTTCTTCAGAGGAAGTTAGATACTCAAACATTCCAGTGCAACCCAATGAGCTTTCACAATAGTGACTTACTAGAACTGAGCTGTTCTGTTGATATTCTTTGAGTTGTATTGTTTCTGCATTTTAAATAGTACTAAAAAAATAATATATACTCAGTTTTATCACTCCCATGATCAGCTCTGACACTGAATATACACAAGTAACAGGTTTCTTAACTAAATTGAAGTATTTGTTACTTTCACTTCACTGTTAAAATCTCCTTTTAAGAGAACAAAACCTATGTTAACAAGTAACGGTATGACACTACTGCTAAATATCAACAAGTGATTTGTCTCCTGCCATCAGCAAAAGAGGAAAACAACATTCTTCTGCAGTGGAATCTTATTATTCAGAATGAAATGAAACAAAGGGGATAACCAGGCAACATCCAGGAAGAGCTCAGACACAGCAGTCACCAGCAAGCAAAAATATCCACAAAAATTGTGTTTATTGGAAAGAAATTAGCTTTGGATGTTCAGACCACATGCATAAGTTACTTCCTTCAATTAGAAATAGATTTTGGCCATATGATGAGTACTTCTCACAAGATTTCTCTGTAAGTGTTTTTGTTTTTGGATCACAGGAAATGGAGGTGTCACATGTCCCCTCAGAATTAAATGCAGAACACAATCACTGGAAGGGAAGAAGGAAAAGATCTGAGACAATGAGGCTAAAAACGTAGTTTGGGCTTGCTTAGACTGAACTAAGTAGTTCAAAGTTAGTTTGAACTAACCAAGTTATTTTAGTTCAAACTAACATTTTAGTTTGAACTAGACACGCATTTTTAAGTTCTAACTAACTTTTTAGTTCAAAATAAAAAAGTGTGCCTAGTTTGAACTAAAAGTTAGTCTAAACTAAAAAATGTAGTTAGTTTGAATTAACTTCTAGTTTGAACTTATTTAGTTTGAACTAGCACGTCTATATTGTGCTTGTTCTAACAAGCCAAAGCAGCAAGTTTGAACTAAGCGGTTAGTTCAAACATTCTGTTCAAACTAACTAGTTTGAATTAAACTTTGGCTAGTTCGAACTAAAAGGCTAGTGTAGACAGGGCACATGGGCATTTGTGACTCAGTGTGTGATCACGGCTGTATGGCCACCAACGCATGCAGCTTAGAGGGACCACAGGTAGGCCTATTAGGTTAGCATGCGTGTCTTAACTTTTATTTCCCTGCAGTCTCTCCTGACTCATTTATATTGTGATTCTGCCTTCCTTGGTCATTTTCTTACTTAAAATTGCACTCTGATCAATAAACTAGTAGTTGTTTTATCTAAAGCTCTGTGGTCTTTAAAGGGGGTGAGTGAGGGAAGCTGGGCACAATCCATTTTTTTGTTAAATTTGAGTGTATGGTGGTTGGGAGTTGGTCCCAGTCTCTATAGACCAGGGGTGACCAAACTTACAGAACTCAAGAGCCACACAAGTCAATTATTAAACCTTCGAGAGCCGCACTGAGGCATATAACCACATATTTTTACATACTCCAAAATTACTAAGCTTAAAATTCATTGCACACTTTAATTTTATCATAAAAATAGGGCAAATATTGATTTACTAATGTCAGATTCTAATAATTATTTAAGATTACCATGAAACTAGACCTATATAGTAAAAATTTAGCTGTTGCTGGATGTAGAACACTACAGCCTTGTGGCAAGTTTTTTTTTTTTTTTTTTTTTTTTTTTAAATCTGGGCAGTAACTTGTCAATGAAGCAGGTAAAAGCTCTCTGAGATGCTGATCTCTAAGTATTGCACAATGTTTTGAATTTCATTGTGGAATATGATGCTTCACAGCAGTAAGTTGTGCCAAAAATTGAAAGTAATCTATGTTCAATTTTATACTTATCTCCTTTGTATTTTCATTTCTTAGTGTTCCACATCATAATTAGGACTTGTCAAACATGATTTTATTTTAACAATGAGTAAGCTGCATTAGGGCCTATGAGAAAATCTAAACATGCTATGGCTTCTCTGACCATGTCACGCTTCTCTCCCCCACCCCTGTTGCTGCTTCCCTTCAGTCTCTTACCACGCTGCTGCTTCTCTGCTTTCCCCAACCATGCTGCACTTCTGCCTCCCACCCCATCCTGGCACTTACCATGCACCCGCTTCCCTGCTAACATTTCTGTCAGTAAACTTGTTCACTAAAATACTCATGGACAGTGAAGACAAAAGGTCTGAGGACTCAGACACAATTAATTTTAAAATGAGAGTTATAGTAAGGGAAAATATTGCTCTCATCTTAATCCTGTGAAGAGATGCACACAGGGACACCTTTTCAACTGTTCAGAATCACAACAGATCAATAAGAATTTATGGGGACAGAAAGGGCAAGATCAGAGCCTGTTTCAGTAAGTGCTTTGGAGTCCATGCACAGAAGATACTATGGAAAAAATCCCATTGAGTTTATTCAGTTTGGGGTCAGGCCATGTATAAATTCTAAATATCATTATTTGGCTTTTATGATACAAAGTAAAATCTTTATTGGTGAGACATTTTTTTCCAGAAAGTTTACAACACAATTTTCTGTCCTCAGCCCTTCACAACAATGATTCTTGTCTAATGGGCTCGGATAACCATAGAGTCATTCATGAAGACTGCACTGAAATATAAATAGATTTTGACTGTGCAACAAAGAAGGATTAATACATGTTGAAAGCTATTTAATCAGTAGAAGTATAGTGCTGCTATTGAACTTTGGAGTGAATGTAAATTATCTTGGTGATTGACTTAGTTATATTAACTAAAATTTTTCTTGTAAAATAAATGTACTAGCAGTTCCTTCTGCAAACAGATGACATACTGATGTCTCAGGCACACTTGTTTAATGGACTTAAGGAATTTTTCTAAAGCTAGTTTTCAGTAGTGGTGGTCTATCCTAAGTATAAATCATTTTGCATGCTGAAAATGATCCAAGATCCATAATAAGTACTTGTAATATTCTTTAAATTAATAGAGGTTTTTTAAAATAACCTTTTGACAGTAGTCAGTCATTTTGGATGTAACACTTGTGTCGATTTTCAGTCATTTCTGATTATTCTTATTTAATTCTCAAAATAGAAATACAAGAGAAATAATGTTGCATTGTATTACAATATCTGGAAATGCCAGGTGATTTTTAAAAAGTAAAATTAATTTACAATTGCTTTTAAGGTTTAAATTGCTAATTATCATCACTCATCTGTAGTTCATTGTAGACTTGCTCTTGATCAATATACGTTGCCAGTTTTAAAAATATTTACCCAGAAAACAACAGCAAAAAAGAAAAGTATTTTAAAAAAATCATGCACTGGTGTAATTAAAGACTGTATCATAATGCACACAGACAAGGAGGGTAGAATTAATAGTGTGGGTAAACTGTAGAATTTGGCAGATACTTGCTCTGAGTGCTTGTGTTTGCACCTAACTGATGACTTGCTTTTCCCTGTGGGCTCTCACAATGCTGCCCCTCCCCTCCTGGCTCTTACCATGCTGCTTTTTTCTGCTGGTGAGGCTCTCTCAATGCTGCCCCTCCCGTCCCTTCCCCGGTCTTATGAGGCTGCTTTTTCCCTGCAAGCTCTTAGAGTGCTGCTTCTCCCCTCCTGGCTTTTACCACATTGCTTTTCCCTGCAGGTTCTCAGAGCACTGCCCCTCCCCTGGCTCTGACCATGCTGCTTTTTCCTGCAGCTCTCACAATGCTGCTCCTCCACTGCCAGGTCTTACCATGCCACCACCTCTCTGCTGTCCCCGACCCCTACAAATTTCTCACCCATCTCCCACCATGCCGCCCTTCCCATCTGCACTTTTCCGGGAGCCGCAATTTTTCTTCAAAGAGCCACATGCGGCTCATGAGCCACAGTTTGGCCACGTCTGCTATAGACAGTGACTCCTGGTGGGGTAACTGGGGTGCTCACGTAGGGACTGTGCATTGAGTAGCCAGTGGGCATACACCCACTGCTTGAGACCAATTAGACACAACAGCCTGGAGTGGACTGACTCAGGAGTGAGTTGTCAGGGTTACCTGGCAAAGTGATGGGAAGCAGGGTTCAGGAGTGGGAATTGGGGGCTCACAGTGACACACCGGATCAGATCTGGGGAGCAGCCTGTAACACCAAGTTACCCCTTAACTTTCTATTTCTTTCATACTCTAAAGAGATTGAGCTTCTTGAGACAATCACTACAACGCAGGTTCTAAAGGGGTATTAACGTGTACTGATTGTCTGTAAGCCTCAATTGTACAGGTGTCTTCTCACAGATCCAGAAATTGTTTTTGCTACAGTGTTGGTTGGCATAAATCTACTTATCCAGCAGATATGCACAGACATTGTTGCCTTTGTGAACAGTCTAAAAACCAAAAGGAGTGTTTTATTACATCACACTACATTTGTGTTCCATATATAGTTATAACCAGCTACGGTCAGCTTCACAAGAATTTCACAAGAGTCAGTTTGTGGTACATCTACCTTGAACTAGAACTGTAATTTCCAGCTCACACAGACATAGCTACATTAGCTCTGATCACACTACTGTGTAAAATCACTGATGTAGCAGCATCGGCATAGGTGGTAGGATGGCCTAGTCCTGTGGTTTTCAAACTTTTTTTTCAGGACCCAGTTGAAAAGATCATTTATGCCCACAAGCCAACAATAACATCTTTGATTAATGTATTCCAGTTTTTTGGTGGTGGGAGCATAGAGCCTTGACACCCAGTACTTGAGGGTCTGTGACCCAGCACTGGCTCTTGACTCTGTGTTTGAAAACCACTGGCACAAACCCCTGAGTTTATACCTTCAGATGGGATTGTGTATGGTGTAACAAGCTTGTCCTGCCATTTGTGCAATAACACTTACATTGTTTTTATTTATGCTCAATCAGTCAGTCAGACAAAGCACATGAGCTCATAATTACACTTCCTATTCCAGGAAAGACATTCCTTCGATGACACACTTTTCTCAAAATCAATGAAAAGCTTGACATAGCGCCATGCACTGACCCCCAATCATGGGAGTCCTAACTACTGTGATCAGTGCCCCAGTAACTGCTTAAGTGGTGAGAGGACACAAGGATGAAATCTAAGATGGGCCAACCACATGGCAACGGAGAGCACTAATTCCTAGGTTATTTGATCCAGTCTCCGTAGTATTTCCAAATACTATGTACATCTAAAATACTAAATACATTTAAAAGCAGTGAGAGACTAGGACAAGGAAACAGCCTCAAGTTGTTTGGATGGCAGCATACAGCACCAGTTTCACAGGCAACAGGGATATCCTCCATTGCCTCCGTTCCCCACCAACTGGTGCCAGAGAGAGACTGGGAGAGATTTACAACTTATCAGTGAAGTACCTACTCCCTTCTCCCTCCCCCAGAATGACTGATAGAGAAAAGGAATAGAGGAAGGTGGGAAAGCTTGGACGAAGTTTAGGCCGGATTGGATTGGATTGCTTATCGTTGGTCGAGTGACAATATGGGATATGTTTGAAAACTAATGGGTCAGCTACAAAGCCAAAACTCATGTACTCATTGATAAATTTGGCCAAAGTTACTAAAACTTACCTCTTTTCTCATGTAGAAACAGCTGTGTTGTCCTCCCAAAAACAGCCAGCCTTTTCAGAGTTATATGATAACCCAACCCAGCAAAGTTGTTTAGTAAGATATTGACCTATGAGGAAAAGAGGACAATGAAAATAAAATAAGATCATTAGCTGTAGTTTCAATAACACTGCTAAAAGTCATTGAAAGAAGATGAGTGACACAGAGCAGGGTGATGTTCTCCTTTATGGCATCTGAGAGCCTGCCCTTCTTTATATGCTTGTGGCACAATTCAAGTGCTGTAGAAGAATCTTAAGACACATCACCTTAAAATCTGATGGATTATGACATATCTGAACAACAAACAAATATTTTTGGTTAGCTGGACAAAATATTTTGAGTTTTAGTATTTTCATAAAACAAAGAAATTAGAGCTTACATTCGACTTTCTCTACCTGCCCCCCCAGCCTGGCCAATGCAAAAAAGACTGATTTACTAGTGAAGATATAAAATATTTAACACAATCTTTGGACTTCTGTACAATATTTACATACGATGTGAGTTTTAGACAAGAGTTTGGGGAAAAAAAAATCACTTCTTTACCCAAGAGTAATTTACAGATTGAGTCCTGACCCCAAATCCTTTTGAGGCTTCAAGTAAGGCATTCAACATATTGAACCCAGTCCCTGAGAAAGAAAGTAGGTTCTACAAAATATGCTAAATACCAAAGCATGTTTCTTACAGAGCTGTTATTTGTGTTCTGCTGAATTAAATAAATTGATTGTAAATGTATTTGTTATCTAAAAGATCTATTATTTTTGATGGTTTTAATGTTTCCTCTGCAGTGCTTTCACCTTACAAATCAATGTTCTTGCTTAAAAAGGTCTGCATGGTAATGTTGTTGCTGTGGGCAATTACACTGTTCATAGCCTCTAGAAGCACAGCAAAATATAGATAGTGGCTATCTACATTGCTAGGATTGGGGAATATCTTAATGTAGAGCGAAGACTGTGCAACCCAAAAATTTTGCACTCAGAAAGAAGAAAGATGTATGTTTTCATCTAAGATAGGTGATGTCTAGGAGCCAGCTCCCAGAACTTGGTGACCTTTCAGACCATATGGGTAGAGCGCTGCACGGATACAAAAATGTGGAACTGCATCCGATCCGCATTCACCCAGTGATAACATTAATCCGATCTGAAATCTGCATGCCAGGATTTAGCTTCATCTGTAACCACCGCTGCAACCAAGCTTGGGCTCACATACAACTATTCAGACTTTGATTGGTTCATTCCCCATATGGGTCCCACCCACTTTTTCCTTTCTTGTTTGTGGTTCACATGCTGTGCTATCAATCAGATTTCTTTGCCTGCCTATGAAATCTCTGACAGCAATGGCTTGCCAACTGGACGCAAGAAAAGGAAGAAGTGGGCAGGGGAGTGAGCCAATCAAAGGCCAGCAGTGAGTCTCCAAGTCCCACCTTGAGACTCTGATTGGCTGGCAGATCACAATCTAGGATTGGCCAGAGCACTTCCTGGTTACCCTGCATGTTGCCGACACAGCTCAGTGCAGCAGCTTCTGCAACAGATTGCACTGTGATAAGGTAACAACAGAAGCTGCATCTGTGAGTTGATCCGCAACAATGGATCTGCAGTTATCTGTACCTGCACCCACGAATGTGGATACCTGTGGATCTGCAGCGGATACCCGTGGATTTGCAGGGCTCTACATATGGGTATGTCTACACTATATGTTTAAGTTGACTTAAGGGCCCTTAAGTCAACTTAAACAGAGCCTTGTCTACACTGCAGGGCAATAAAGTTGACTTTAGGGTCCAGTAAAGTCGACTTTATAATGTCCACTTATAAAGTTGACTTTACTGTTAAGTCAACTTTATTAAGTCGACTTAGGGCAATAGTCAAATTAATAAAGTCGACTTAGTGCAGTGGGGCCATTAAGTCAACTTTATAAATTCCATTTAAGCCAGGGCAACCATTTAAAGTTGACTTTATAAAGTCAGCTTAATGTAGTGTGGACTCACTAAGTCGACTTAATAAGGTCTACTTAAAGTGAACTTTAAGTAGACTTTATTAAGATGACTTAGTAAAGTCGACTAGTAGCCTATGGGAATATAAGGGAAACTGTATCAGCAGGACCAGTCTGCTGAGTGAATCCAGACCCCATGTATCTGTCCCAGGGTTGGCATAGATTCCAAATTACTTCCTTACTTAATGGAGAGGGTGACATGAATGTGTTTCCAACTGCTTTTGAAATTGGGTGTGTATGACACTAGGAAACTACTTGCCAGTTTTTGCCTGAGCTTTAGGCCTCAGCTGAACACTGCTTGTCACCAAACGTTACAGTCTCCAATGAGAAAGAAGCAACCTGCTGCTTGTCAAACATAAAACTGAACAAAGATCTTCACCTCCCCGTGGACAAGAGACTGGCACCTGTAAAATCCTAAACTAGGGCTACATCAAGCTATGGATGACTCCACAGAAATGGTTATGAATTGATGGCACAGTATCTTCCTTGGACTGTCCAGCTCTAGAGCCTGCTTCCACAAGCTCTCAGTACATGGCATACTGTTCACTCCCATGCAAGTCAGCAGGACTATTTATCATACTAAGTGCTACTCTTGGTAATTAGTGTTCACAGGATCTTGTCCTATTTAATAATATCATTGAGGGAGGGAAAATATCTCCCTCCATATTTGAACTGAACTGTGTATTTTTCCTTAGGTCTATTAATTAACAATAACAAAAAGACACAGGACAAATTTTCTGCTGGTGTACCTCTACTGAGAAGGATGGAGATAGAGGGGTGAACTTGGCCTACAGCGTGTAAAATTAGTTTGAGAGCACTTCCCAGTCCAGCTAATTAAAGCCCCATAACTAAAAAGCACCACAGAGAATGTACCTTTTTCCTCAGGAGCAGGAGCCTTTGAGATATTGTCCAATGCCTAAAATTTATTAAATTCCAGATCCGCATAGATTATTTCCTCTGTCATAGCAGGTGAAGTGGGAAGCTTATATTTTAGGTCAAAGAATCACAGCACATTTGAGGTTCTGCAACTGTTGAGGGAGGAACAAGATCTGCCCTTTTAGAGCGGGCTACTCTCTAGTGCATTGGTACATACAAATGAGCCAGAATTTCCTCTGGAAGGATATTTGAAAGAAAAATATTTCCCTTTCACAGATAAATTGTTCCCTTTGCTTTCTTCTTCTGAGTCCCTTCTGGCCCAGCTGCTCTCTTCGTTTTTTTCTTTTCAACATCAGAAGAAAAGAGAATGCTTTTTCTGCGTAAATTTTGTGGTTTAGTGTTTTCAAGGAGGCAGTTTGTTTTTGGTGTCATTCTGGGGGTTTGGAACACATACCCCTGGGGTGAAGGGACTGTCCATGCTGTGTTCCTGCACATGCCTGTCCTTGGCCAGAGCTGCCTGTGGCGTAGACTCTATCTTGGCCACAGAGGTGTAATGAAAAAAGAATTTATTTGTGGCTGTCTAGGCTATAACTGTAATGTGGTCAAATTGAGAAAGGGAAGAATTTTCAGGCTGGAGCTCAGAAAGTAATTGGTAAAAGTGAAATCTGTGGTATTTTGTTTTATATATTTTCCCACAGACAAATGGATGAAACTACATCACCTGAGCAGCTGTATTTAGACCTGGATTTGATAATTTTTTTTAGCCTGAGTGTACAGAAGAAGCTAGGTATCTAGCTCTCTACTTTAGGCTCCTAATTCCCTGTATTATATGCTACTGCGATGTGCTGAGTCAGAAACTAACTCATTAGTCTGTCACTCAAATATCCACCAATATTTATTAATTGGCACCTAACTGGAAAACAGATAATTAACAGAATGTCAATTAACTGAGTAGTGCTATAACTGACAAGTTAACTGAAGGCAAAACAGTATCAGCAGATGGGACTGTATACATTGACAGGAAGGAAGCACTAGAGAGGAAGAAACCAGAGGGAAGGCAAGACTGGTTACTACTGTTGCTTTATCCAAAGGCTGTTGGGTAGCTAGCTAGAGACTGTAAATATATTAAGTCTTTGGCCAGCTGAAAGAATAATAAAATATGGGTCTGGTGAAGAAGACATAGAGCTGTCGTGAGTCACCAAAGCTGGAAAGGACTCTCACAAGTCAACTTGTGATGTTGTCAAAACTCATTTAGTGCCTGTTGCAGGGTAAGCCCTCTCTACAGCCCCTGGTGGGGAAAGTATGAAAGGCATGAGCAGGAAGTATGCCTCCATAATCCTTTTAACGCCCTGTGACAGGGCAGTACAGTCAAGTGGTTAGAGTCACTTCAAAGTCAATAATAGAGCCACTATATGCCCCTTGGGTCAGGGCAGCACAGCCTAGTGGCTCCAGAGTCAGTACAAATCCCTCGGGTCAGGGCAGCATAGCCTAGCAGCAACAGTCAGTACAAGGCCCTTGGGTTCAGGGCAGTGCAGCCTAGTGGCCTCAGAGTCAATGGGGAAACAGGGCTATCTGTGGAGGACACAGTGCCCAGGTAGAGGGTCTCAGGCCTTCCTGCTTCACTGAGCCCCAGTCCAGAGCCCTATAGATGCCAAAGGAGGGGGTCAGCACCACTGTTCCTTGTTAGCTGTGCGGGTGAGCGGTGGTGCAACCACCATTGCTCACCCGTGCAGCAGCACTGACTGCCGCACAGGTCCGGCAGCTGCAGGCCCTACCTGGCCCCAGACACATTTTCCCTGGGCACCAGGCAGCCTGGGATGGGGCAGCATTTGGACAATTTAACAGTCATCTAGCCCTGAACATGAGTCAGATGCACATGCAGGGCTGGATGGAGCAGCAGACACAGGTGCGACAGTCACCTACACAATAGTATCAGTTGGGTAGTCAGGCCAGGGAAGGGGGATGGGATCAAGGAGTAAGCAATTGGGATAGGGAGGAAAGAAGGGGTGGGTCTGGGGCCAGAAGCAGAAGTGGGGGAATTGGCTGGACTGGGATCAGGACTGGGGGCAGAAGTGGGGGAATTGGTTGGGCTGGGATCAGGGCTGGGAGCAGAAGCGGGGCATCAGCTCATACCATGGGGAAGCAGGCGGGGGTAAGCATTGGAGAGGGAAAAGTTCAGGTCAGGGCTTGGAGCAGAAGTGGGGGAATCAGCTGCCAGATAGGTAGACACAACACACAAATTCCACCCAAGATTCAGAATAAGCACAGAGAACTGCATAGAACTTTATGCTACTTTAACACACAGCATTTCTATAGAACAGGGGTGGCCAAACTTCCAGAACTCAAGAGCCGCACAAGTTGATTATTAAACCTTCAAGGGCTGCAATGAGGCATATAACCACATTTTTACCTACTCCAAAATTACTAAGCTTAAAATTCATTGCACATTTTAATTTTATCGTAAAAATGGGGCAAATATTGATCCACTAATATCAGATTCTAATAATTAATTAAGATTGGAACTCAAGAGACACACAAGTTGATTATTAAACCTTCGAGAGCTGCACAGAGGCATATAGCCATATACTTTTACCTACTCCAAAATTACTAAGTTTAAAATTCATTGCACACTTTAGTTTTCCCGTAAAAAGAGGACAAATATCGACCCTACTAATGTCAGCTTCTAATAATTACTTAAGGTTACCATGAAAATTAGGTCTATACAGTAAAACCTTAGCTGCTGCTTGATGTAGAAGATTGCAGGCTAGAGGTGAGTTTTTTAAAATCCTGACCATGCCGCACTTCTCCCTGCCATCTCGAACCATGCTGCACTTCTCCGCACCATTCCGATACCCACCAGAACTCCTAGGCTGGGGCTGCTTTCCTAAACTGGCTTGCTGACATTCTTCCGGGAGCCACAGTTTTTCATTCAAGAGCCACATGTGGCTCCCAAGCCACAGTTTGGCCACACCTGGTCTACACTGTGTGTTTAAGTCGACTTAAGGGCCCGTAAGTTGAGTTAAACAAAATCCTGTCTACATTGCAGGGCAATAAAGTCAACTTTAGCATCAGGTAAAGTCGACTTTATTACTTCCGCTTATAAAACCGACTTTACAGATATTGTTGTATTTACTGATATTGTTGTAAAACAAACAAGGAGTCCAGAAAACATGGGGATGGAGACTGGCTAGAAGACACAACACATCTGGGAGCATTCCCAGCTGTGTGGACCACAGACAAACTCCCCATGTTCCCTGACTGATCTCCCCTGTTCTGAGCTGGACCGGGCATCACAGCCCGACCTGGCATTTCCCCCGTTCTCAGCCCGCTCTGCATGTCTCCCCTGTTCTTTGCCCGACCCCGCATGTCTCCCCCATTCTCAGCCTGACCCTGCCTGCTTCACTCCTTCTCTGCCCAAACCTGTGTGTCTCCCTGACTGCTCTTCTTATCCCAGTCTTCGGTGTCTCCTCCTTCTCTGCCCAAACCCTTGTCTCCCCCTTGCCCTTATCAGCCTGACCCTGCATGTCTCTTCTCCTCTCCAACCAACCCTGTGTGTCTCCCCTTCTCAAAGGACCCCCCCCTAATATTGTTATAAAACAAACAAGGAGTCCAGAGGCACTGTTTAAGACTAACAAATTTATTTATTGAATGAGCTTTCATGGGAGAAAAATTCCACTTCATCAGACAGTTTAAAGATAGGGGAATTTACAGAATGGTAGGGAATAAATGCAGGGGAGTGTAAGATGTAGGATCAGGTCACAGTCTAACAGCAAATCAAAGCAGTTGTTAAGATTCAAACACTGGGAAATAGGACATGGAAAGAAAGAAAGAAAGAAAGAAAGAAAGAAAGAAAGAAAGAAAGAA
>ML682227.1:834303-947511 GCA_007922195.1 Podocnemis expansa
GAAAGAAAGAAAGAAAGAAAGAAAGAAAGAAAGAAAGAAAGAAAGAAAGAAAGAAAGAACATTGCTATTTCTTTTAGATTAGATTGTGTGAAAGCAGGATTAAATCCTGACTATGGATTTTTTTCCCCATTATAACAGGTGATTTGACTTCACCTTCCTCTATGTACTGTTTCCTGGTGTTTAAGTTTTAACTACTGCTGCACCCTGCCCCAGTGCTGGCAGTTGCCCTGCAGCACCTGGTCCAGAGCCAGAGGAGTCAGGGCAACACAGGGAGGGTGTGGAGTGCTGAACTGGCACATTACTGGGCTACAGCAGGCTCCCTGGGCTCCCTGTTGCCACACATAGTATGGAGGGTGGTGTGGTCACTCACTTCCTGTAGTAAAGGAGTGGCTGGAAGAGAGGGGCACCTCTGCTGTGGTGCTCTGTGGGCCAGGTACCCACAATGCATCACTCCTAGGGCGACATAGCAGCTGCCAGTGTGGACATGGGCAGTCCCCTGGCATTTTGAGTGTGGACGTGCTAAGCCAGCTTAATAAAGTCTACTTTAAGCAGACTTTATTAAGCCGGCTTAACCAAGCTTGTAGTGTAGCCATAGCCATTTAAGCGAATGGCCCTGACAATACATTAGATGCAAACTACATGTCCTCCCATTTTGATATCTTTACCAAGTGCAATAAATAATGGCTTTTGGAGGAGGTGTCCCTTCCAGAACACAGTTTTTAGCACAGTTCTGTCTTCAGTTGGAAGCTGACAAAGGAAAGTTCAAAGTTTACAGACAAGTACCAAAAAAAAAAAAAAAACAAAAAAAAAAAAAACAAAACCCCAAAAAACCTGGCAGATGGGGCTTGTTGCAGAGAAAAAAGGCAGCCTGATCTAACTTTTTCAGTCAAGTGGAAAAACTGTCATTGACTTTTATTAACATTAGCTCAAGTAATATATAGGCCTAAATCAGGGTGACTTCATTTAGCTCAATGCAGGGGTATTGCTGGATAACAAAAAGACCCGGGCACAGGCCCACAGGCTATGCCTGTGCTAGACCCTACCCCTGTCATGAAGTCTGCCCCCAACAGGCCACACTCACGAGAGACTCCCCACCCGACGCCCCAACAGGCCCTACTCCTATCCTGGGCCCCACTTGAAACTGGAATTCACATGAAATATTTTGAAGTGGGAAAGTTTCACATGAAACGGAAATTTTGGAAACAAGGTGATGTGATGTTTCTGAAAGGAAATATGCTTCCCGAGGCAATGCCAGCTGATGACTAAAAACTGAAGTTGTCAGTTTCTAGTCAGCAGCTGTCTAGGCACCAATGCAGTCTGACCATGTAAATTACCATGGATTATCCTGGTCCAGAGGGTTTAGCCTCCCTACCACACAGAGGCCTCATGCCATGTTGTGATACAACAACTCCTTCATACCCCTCTGCATTAAAACTGTAAAATGAGCAATCATTCACTTCCAGTCTTCCCTACAAATGAATCAAGGTGCTGGCAATAACCTCTTAAAAGCTCACAGACCATGTGAGGAGGAGATATAAAAATTCTCCTCCTCTTGTAGACAGTTTGAAGATTTATATAAAATTTCTAAAGGTTTGCGACACTTAATGTTTTGTTGGGTAAACCAAGTTTGAACACTCAATCTAACCTGCTGACAAAACAAAATGGGGTTTCTGGCGAAACAAAATGGAAACCGCTTTTGAGTGACACAGAAACTTCTAGTTCTTGTGATTGACAGTTAATGTTGCGATCTTGGCAGTTATTCTAATTGTTTATGAATATTTAACAATGCAAGTTCTGTACGGGAGCCAATGGGAACACATATGCAAATATTAAGATGTATAAATACTGGCTGTTTCTGTTGACCAGGGTCTCACTGTGTTGGAATAGGGGACCCATTTGTGATCACAAATGAAATAAAGGGGAGTCCTTTTCACCTTTGGTGTGGTTATTGGCTCTGACGGCACCAAGCCAATCCTGGGACCTGAAATTCTGGTAACACTCTGACAAGGCATATCATTCCCTATCTCTTACAGGTTTCTGTTGCTAAACATCAGGAGTCAGGGAGATCAGAAAATAGGAGTGGGAGGGAGGCTGGTGGATCAGACCATCCCTGGGACTTCCAGTCAAATTGTTTAGGTTCTCCAGGTACTGGAGAAGTGGATGGCATCTGGGTGCCCAGATGAATGATGACACCCTGCTGACCCACGCTGAAGACACCTACTGCTATAGTTCTCAAGCTCTTAAAATAGAGCCCATGCCTTCCCTGAACTTTGCTGTAATGCTTGCCCTCCACTTTGAGTGGCAGCATGAGATTGTGGAGCAGGGGAGTGGAGGGATGCCAGCACAGCAGCTGCAATTTGCCATGCTAGGCTGCTTATACCACAACAGGGCAGGAGATTTAAAAAGGCTCTGACCCTCTCCCAGCTTCCAGGTGTATGTAACCCAGGTAGGGGAAGCTGGGGAACTCATGAGGCAAACAGGCAGGCTGGACAGGGCTGCCAATGCAATGCTGCGAGCAGGGCCACACCAAACTGGCAGACCCAGCCAGGCTGCCTGCCTTCTGCCTCCCCTGCAAATAGCCAAAGAGAGGACAACAAAGGGAACCGAAAACAAGCCGGAGAAGCCTCCTGCAGTGTTTCCCTCACCCTGCCCTTAGCTCCTGCCAGACTCCCAATCCCCCTCCCAGGGAAACAAAGCAGAGAAGATGTAGCAGCAAAAACCGAGCCTACTTTTACAGGAAAGAGAAAGTCCAAATCCAAAAAGACAGCATTGCTGGGACCACACTATCCAATGCAAATCAGATAACATTACAGGAATTCACAATAAAGTACGGCAAGAAGATAATGTAAAACAAGCAAGGCGTCTAGTGGCACTTTCAAAGAGTAACAAATGTATTTATTGCTAGAGCTTTTGTGGGTGAAATCCCACTTTGTCAGACATTTGAAAATGGTTTCCAAAATGGGATTTCGCTCATGTGGTAAATAAACGTGTTACTCTTTAAAAGTACCACAGGATGCTTTTCTATTTTTACTGGATTAGACTAACAGGCTACCCCCCCTGAAACTTTTCAGTAAAAGGATGGTTAACTTTGTGGCATGCTGCCTGTGCATAATTCATAGGAGGACAAAACTGAAAAGCAGAAAAAATAGTATTTCTAGTCTGAAGAGTGGCCATGTGACAATGGCACTCACTCACTCAAAGCGGTCTGCTTTTCAGGTTATTCATTTTCTTTAGTGGCAAAAAGTCAGTTTTATGGTTTGTATTCCTGTTTGCCCTGCAGAGGAAACTCCAATTAGATAGAAGGTGTTGGATTCTTTTCTCTCTTGGTCATCATTGACAAAAATATTCCTACATACATCCTCTATGCAACCGAATGCAATGGGATTGTTTACTTGTTTAAAGCCCCCTACTTTCCCTCCCCCCAAAGTTCCCAAGCCCTTTCTGACCCCATTATTTCTCCTTCCCAGCTTGAGAGGCTCTCTCACTTGGCTTCCAATACAAACCTCTGCCCCTGGGCTATTCCCCCCTTCTTACTCACTGCTCACTTGGTTCTCTACAGCTGCAACTCACCCCCACCCTGCCTGAGTCTAAAGTGGATCCTCCACCTCTTTTAATTTTCAGATTTTTTTGCATCTTTAGAATTATTTGCTAAATTAAAGCACAGGTGCAACTGCATTTACCTACCTACTGAATGTTACAGGGTAGCACTAGCACATATGTCACCAGCCACTGAATTTGAAGGCCATGGACCTACACAAGCTAGGTGTGACTCAAAGCAGAATTTGGCCTGTGCTGTATGAGAAAGAGAGAGAGAAGAGCAGAACCCAGCTACTTGCAGATCTGAGGAGGAGTGGCAGTGGGGTTACAAAGGGAAAAATAAGTTATCTGAGCAAATTTGGTACTGGAAAGGATGCTCAAGAGGAACCAGCTTAAATCCAGAATGCTCTTTCTCAGGTTAATTTCAGGAGTTCTGTTGTAACCCAAACTATATAAATTGGCAAAGTATTGGGCTTTCGGTTGGAAGAGCCAGTCTTCATATTTGAAACTTTTACTAAAATGCTACATAAATAACAAGCATTATTCCACTGTGGCCTTTTCAACAGAGGCCCAAAACTGAAGCACATAACTTATGCAGACATGTCAGCTCTTGCAAATTTACTATGTGTGACATTATTGGTAGGTAAAGCCTCACTCATGATCTCCCAACTGAACTCTCAAATCTAAGGAATTTTTTCCACAGTCCCAGTCTGCTAATGTTTGCTCAGTCTCCTGTAGCCACAATGTCGGGACACAGATAAAATGAATAGAATTTACCTTCAAAGCATCTGTTAGGCAGTACTGTGTCTCTTTTCTTTAATATCATAAGTAAAATATTTAACTCAGTTTAATAGACATTATAGCCAATATTTAACAAAGCTCCATATTATAAATTTGGAACTTATTTTATATTCTTGGTGAAGTTTCTTTTAGATGTAACACTGTGTTATTTCATTTAAATATGTGTGAAAAAGATGTGTGAATGAAGGGTCTGTGTGCTGGGATCAGTTGACGCCAGCCTGTCCTGATGAAATGCAGGTATCACCTTAATGAATGAACAATTCAAACTAATCTCTGAAAAGCAAGAAGAATCATCCACGCAGAAAGAGAAAAACAAAATACAAGCTCAAAGTCATGTCTGCAAATGACTGGTGATGAATGATCATCAGACAGGAGCTTTGAGGCAGCAAGACTCAGCAAGTATAAAAAACATGAAAACTTTGGGTCTCATTCTGCAACTTTCATCTTAGAGCACCAGATTCATGACCTAGCGGCTGTGTTCACACACAGGGGGGTTATTTCGATACAGTTGTTTCGAAACAACTTGCATCGAAATAACACCTTATTTCGAAATACCTTAATTTGAATTAACAGTTTGTTAATTCGAATTAAGGAAAAAAGCTCAAAGTGAAATAGCAGGTTCAGGCAACAGTTATTTCGAAACAAGTCACCATTGTTTTGAAACAACATGTTCGCATGGCGTTGTTTCGTCCCTGCATGGGGTTTAACTTGTTTCGAAACAACGCCGTTGTTTCAAAACAACAGGTCCCATTGTTTCGAAACAACAGTGCGTCGTGTGAACAGCCTAAATATTATTTTGAAACAACCTCTGTTGTTTCGAAATAAGAGGGCTGTGTGAACAGAGCCAGAGAGACCTGGCTCCCCCCTTGTGCCCAGCTTAGCTGGCCATTGGGCTGGCTGAAACAACACATAAAAGGACTGGTAATTATATCATGCCGCTTCCAAAATTTCATGGGTATCAATGTATGTGTCTGGTTTTTGCTAATTTTACATTTGCAAATAAATGTGACATATTGCATTCCCCCCAAAAAGATCCTGCTGATCTTTTCTAACAACTCCATTTCCTCTGTGATACCAAAAAGGCACCCACTAAAATGATGTGCAACAAGAACACCCAAAAGAAAAGACTAGCAGGATCTTATTCAGGGAACATGGCAATATGCCACATTTATTGTAAATAAGTAAGGATAGCCAAAAGCGGTCTTTCACACACACTCAAGAAGTTCTGCAATCTGGTGTGATATGATTACCAGTCCAGTGCCAGGCTGGGACAAGGAGGGAGCCTGGCCTCTGTTGGTTGTGAATCCAGTGTTCCAAGATGACAGTTGCAGAATGAGACCCAAAGTTTTCATGTTCTTACCCATCTCTTATACTTGCTGGCCCTCGTGTAAGTCTATGGGATTTGCTGTGTCATGTTGCTGTGAGATCATTGGTCACCAGTCATTTGCAGGCTTGATCATATTTTGTTCCTTTCTTTCTGGGGTGGCTCCTTCTGTTTGCTTTAATCAGAGATGGCTGCATTGTTTGGCCTCTTAGGTGGTAATTGTGCTTCATCAAGACAGGCTGGCAATTGAGACTGGCTCCTTCACACACATACTCCATTCACACATTTAAATGAACATACACAGCATATGCCTAAACCAGGTTTCATCAAGTATACAAAATGGAGTACAATGTTTAAGCAGGAGTTCCAAACTGACAATATGGAGTCTTGTTGGACATTGGTTATAATGCCTATTACTCAGGGTTACAGAATTATTTTACTTATGACACTAAAGGACATATACACAACATTAACTGACATGTACTTTAAAGGTAAATGCAATTCATTATCTATCTGTCTCCCCATGTTATCTGTCTGTGCCCCACACCTCCAGTCACTCTCTGCTTAATGTAAAACAATCCAACACACAAGAGAACAATTTCAAGCACATAAAAAATACTAGGCACAGCATATGGTGGTATTCAGCAGAGTTCAACTTTACAAATAATAGCACTGCTGATGAGGTTACACTCCCAGTCCACCTG
The DNA here is from genome assembly GCA_007922195.1 of Podocnemis expansa. Taxonomy (NCBI): domain Eukaryota; kingdom Metazoa; phylum Chordata; order Testudines; family Podocnemididae; genus Podocnemis; species Podocnemis expansa. The sequence continues at coordinate 840,670 of ML682227.1, forward strand.
CTGCCCCAGCTTCACAACGGAGACAACAAGGCAAGGGCAGGAGACCCCCATGCTTGTGCCAGGCTGGCCCCACCACCACAGGAGGCCCCATGGTCAGACCAAGCAGCTCCACCACCTGGGCGTGTGGTGAGGGCAGGAGACTCCAGGCCAGACCAGCCCTGACTCTTGGGCATAGGGTGAAGGCAGGAAACCCTGGTGGGGGCAGGGTGGCACCGCAGTCTGGGTGTGGCGTGAGGGTGGGGGACCCTGGGTCGGCTCTCCAGCCTTGCCCCCTAGGTTGTGGGGGGCTTCCCGGCCAGGGCTGTCTCACAGCAGCCTGGCCAGCAACCTGAACCCCAGAGCCCCAAGGCTGAGGAATGAGCCCTGGCTCCTCTGCCCTCTGCTGACGTGACCCTGGCCAGGACAGAGGCTGCAGAACATCCCTCAGCCGAACCCAGAGCTCAGGGGTATGTCTACACGTTTCTTTTAATTCAAAACAATACTGCTTGTTTGGAAATAAAAAAGACTAAGTCCACATGATGTTTTCCTGTTTCGAAACAAGGGAGCTCCTTGTTTTGAAACAAGAGCCGTGGTTTCGAAACAGCTTAAACCACATTTGTTTCGAAACCATGGTTATTTTGAAACCGGTGGTTTTGAAATAATGCCATTGGGACATTCTATTTTGAAACAATGGTTGTTTCGAAATAACTTTTGACCTTCCTCCCAGGATCCTTAGCACCCTGGGAGGAAGGGCCACCCCCTCAGCACCCGGCCAGGGTACTGAGGGGAGACCCGACCCTAGGCTATGAGGGGTTGCCCCCAAGCCCGCTGTCAAGCTCCACGGTGCGTGCGGGGGCGCCCGGCTCTCAGGTCACCGACCCCTGGGACCCAGAGGCCTTGGGGTACCCCTCTCCAGTCCCATGGGGGCCCAGACACCTTGGGGTCCCTTCCCAGTCGCACCACTCAGAGGTCCCCCCATCTGACCAGGGGCACAGGGAGCAATTCCTGGGCCCACTCAGGACCTGGAGACCATGGGGGGAAGCCCCCACTCCATCCCACCCAACCTCTTCCCTTCTGCTTGTCCAGGGCCCCTCCAATCCCCCACCTGCTGCCCCCCACACCACTTACCTGCTCTGCCTGTTCCAGAGGGGAAGCTGCAGAGAGGAGCAGTTTGAATCTCGCTCCCTCTGCCCTCAGCTTCTCACAGACAGATGCTGGAGCAGCACGGAGGAGACAGAGCGGCAGCAGCTGAGCGAGCTCTGCCTGCATGCTGGCAGGCTCCTCTCCCTGCGCCTGCAGCGGCTGGGGGAAAAAGACTTGGGGCACAGCCTCGGAGATTTGGGGCAGGGGCTCTGTGTGCCCAGTGCCAGCGATGCCCCTGGCTCAATGAGTGAGATCTAATCAGAATTGGCACATTTATTAGGAATCTCTAAAAAATAATAGGACTGTCTTCGCTATTTGTGATCATCAGCTCTTACTGTAATTTCTCAAATATTTTGTTTATGTATTTTCACATCTTCTAAAGGTGAGCTGAAATTACAGACAATCAAAAAACCACTCTCCATCCCACAAAGCAGATTCCCATATTCATAGCACAAAATCAAGCAAATCATAGGGTTGGAAGGGACCTCATGAGATCATCCATCTACTTCAACCCCATGGAGTTTGGGCCCAGAACCTTCCGCATATAAAGCATATTGGCTAGCCACTATGCTACAAATTTGTCAAAATATAGAGCAAACAGTTTGATGCAAGACAACTGCAGTGACGTCAAGAAATGCAAAGCTACTGGGAGTTTCAAGCGACCATGGCTAAATGAATTAATTGCAGCTGAGACTGTGGAACCTGGAGAGGTGCAGTATGTCAAATTTCTCACTATTCCCCCTAAGCTGATGATGCAACTCAGCAAGTTATGAAAGCACTTGGGAAGCCAATGGGCAGTGGGGAAGGGGCCTGCCCCGGGTTCGGGAACGGGAGAGAGCTTGCTCAGCTGCATCCATAACTTGCTCAGCTGCATCGTCGGCTCAGAGGGAACATTGGTCAGCACTATGTCAACAGGCAGCCAGGTTTTATACCACCTCCACTCCTCTCTGCTGGGACCCCTGGGCTACTTCCTACCAGGCTAGTGCACAGGCTAAGGCTGAAGCAGCTCCTGGTCAGGACCTTCCAGCAGGTGTCCTCCCCCTTTGTTGGAATGAGCTCTGCTGATCTTTTTTTTACACTGGGGTAGCATCGGGAGCATGCTTAGCAGAGTTTAGGAAGTGCAGGTTCTGCTGCCTATAGAGAGTTCCAGGCTTCTGGAGCGTGGGGTAGTCCAACCACATTTCAGTGCCGAAGTTGTATCTGTAAAATTTCCCTAGAAATTATTGGGTCTCTCAAGGGAGTTCATGCAAATTATGAAATTGCAAAATAACTAATACTGAAACAAGCCTCTGTACCAGATGCCTGGAAGGTAACTAATGTAATTAAAATCTTTAAAAAGGGCTCCAGAGAAGATCTTAGCAATTACAGGTTAAATTTATAACTAGGCTGATTCGTAGAAGCTATCAGACACCTTGATAAACACATTTTATTGGGGAAGAGTCAACACAACTTTTGTAAAGGAAAGCAGTGCCTTGCTAATCTATTAGAATTCTCTGAAGATGTCAACATGCTTGTGGAGAAATGCTATCCAGTGAACTTTTGGAAACAGATCTAACTTTCAGAAACAGATCTTTAAAAAGGCATCTCATAAAAATGTACTTAGACTTTCAAAAAGCCTTTCATAAGGTGCCTCACCACAAGCTCTTAAGAAAAGTAAGCAGCCACAGGATAAGAAGAAAGGTCCTCTCATGAACCAGTGACTGGTTAAAAGTTAAACAAGGAATCGTGGCAGTTTTAAAGATTAACAAATGTATTTATCACATGAGCTTTCACAGGAGAAATCCCACTTCATTAAACCCTTGAAAATAGAAAACTTATAGTATGGGAGGAAAAGATAAATACAGTGAAGTGTAATCACAGGATCTGGTCAGATTACTTCAGCAAATCAGATGGGTTGTATTGATTTAGACAGAGTGGAATAACAGATAGGAAAGTGGGCAGGGTGAAAATTACTGTTTATAATGAGAAAGCTAGACCATATCACTATTCAAACTGAAGTTAATGGTGTCAAAATTGCATTTGCCTCTCTCACTCTCTTCAACTGCCTAGCTGTTGTTGCACTCTTCTTGAATCAGCACATCCTGTTTGATTTGCTAAAGTAATCTGACCTGATATAGACTGGAGAATATGTGCTAGCAGCAATAAAAGGGCCCAGACTTCCTTGGAGGTGATAGAAGATGAATTTCTCCATCAAGCAGTTTCCAGAACTGGGCGGCTGGAGGGGGAAGGCACCACCCCCTGATGCTGAGTGTTGAAAAGGGGAAAGCACCCCCGGTTCTGAGTGGCTGGAAGGGGAAGGGACCCCCCAGCACTGGGTGGGTGCAGTGACTGGGTGACCAATGGGGGAAGGCATGCTCTGCACCCACTGGCTGGCTATAGTGGCTGTGGCCAATGGGGGACGCACCCACCCCACCCATGGAACTCAGGTTGCCTGGGACTGGTGGGAGCCAGCCAGAAGAATCAAGGAGTCTGACTCCTGTGGCACTTTTAAGGCTATTAGACTTATTTATTACATGAGTTTTCATGGTAGAAAATCCCACTTCATCAGACACTTTGATTTTCTGTTACAGTGTGATTTGATCCTATGACTTACACCTCCCTGCATTTATTTCCCTAACTTCCTATCATTCTGTAAGTTCCCCCATCTTCAAAGCATCTGATGAAGTGGGATTTTCTCTCACAGATGTTCACACAAAAAATAACTGTGCTAGTCTTTAAGGGCCACAGAACTCCTTGTTTGTTTTACTAAACAAGAGTAACAGGACTACCCCTTTGGAACATCACAATATTCTGTGTACTCACGTTCTGTTTGCTTGGAAAGGTTATTTCTTTCGCTTATCATTTAATTTGTATTTTTGTACAAGTTCAAATCCTGTAATTCCCTGGATGATGATGATGATGATGATGATGATGATAGATCATGAGTACATGCAATATTTTGTAGTCCTAGAAGAGTAGCTATGTTAGTCTAGTTCAGCAAAACAAACAAGGAGGCCTGTGGCACTTTTAAACAGTCAAAGGAATGATTTTTAGAAGGATAATGGATATGGATGCATTTAAACTGACAGAGTGCTCTTCTTCTTGATCCAGTAGACAGATCTTTCTCTGCAAGGTGGTCCCCAGCAAAAGGGTTGCAAAAATTTCACTCACAGGTGCCCCATCAGACTCATAGCTAACCTGATGCATTTTTAGCATGCTTCTGGGAATGTTTATTGTTTTTATACATTTTCTCTTCAATGCTTTTCTCTGAAAGAGCTGTGAGGAAACTTGAAACTGCTGGAAAATTGTTTGGAGAAAAAACAAAGCACAGGGGCTGGCATTTTTGCTGATCTGTCTTGCTGGGAATATTACAATGCAAGGCAAGGAACTGTGCCATGTTAAAACTTTTCATTAAAAGGAAGTGCTGGACACCTTTCAGTGATGCCCTTGAAGGATTGCTGGGGGTAGGGGACTGGGGCATAGAGGTGCAGTAAGCCTGAAATTGTAATACCTGTATCAATCAAGATCCAAAGGGGTAGCTGTGTTAGTCTAGTTCAGTAAAATAAAAACAAACAAACAAAAAAAGAGTTCTGTGGCACTTAGAGACTAACAAATTTGTTAGTCTCTAAGTGCCACAGAGCTCCTTGTTTGTTTTACTGTATTAATCAATGGTTTTGGAACTACCTCTCAGCTACAAACTTAATTTGTGGAAGCTGTATATAGTTTAACAAATTGTCAAGGAAAGGAAATAGGTTTTTCTCTAACTTTTGCTGAAGTCTAAAGTATCTGTCTTCCGGTGAGACCAGTATGTGATGAAAAACCACTCTAAATTAAACACAGGCAGTTTTTGGAAGCAGATAAAAAATGCTAACATTAATGATCTTCAAATTTCAAAGGAGGGGCTGGGGGGGGGGGGCGCGGTCCAGGATTTGCAAATAGTAACAATGACTTTAAACAATGTAACTGACATGAGTATTTTAACAAAGTAACATTTCACTCTGAACTACTGCTTCTCCAATGGTTAAAATCAGCACTCCTTTCACAGGCTGTGCTTTTTTGCATTTGTGGAGTTTATTTTTGTTGTTGCAGTTTTAAACCTGGTAGGCTGCCTTTGTGTGAAAAAAGTGCACAGAAAAAATAATCTAGTTGCATAGTTCAAATTACTGATAACACCAGATTTAAATCCTCGCAAAAGTAGATGAGTTACATACATGTACAGAAGTAATGGTGAAATAACCTGCTGCATTTTGCAGTTATTATGCAGTGAGTCTGATTTGCCTGATGTATCATGTAATTCTCCTGAATCTATTGTTGTACATATTTGTCCCTTATGGTTTGAGTTTGCACTATGCTGACTGGCCTTACACGGTGCAGAGCACCCTCAATTTCCAGAGCCACTGAAAGCATGTTCATTGAGGCAGTGACCAGGCCTTCCTTTAAGAGTGTATGATGCCTAGAACATCATGCGTGCTATGGAAACAATAGAACAAAGAAGTCTGGTGGCACTTTTAAAAACTAACAAATTTATTTATTTAATTATTCTGGGGCTATTAATACAAGGTGCTGCCATTTAGGACAACCCTTTATAGGCTATAAGTTATGTACAAGGCATCCTATGAGGTGCATTACATAAGGGCACAAAGTAACCAATACACTTATTGCTCAAATCAGCAGCCAGTCAGATATGACCCCTTAAATTCCTGTATGTCCAAAACTCCCAATGACATCAGGCAGTGTTACACACACAAAAGCACTTAAATCACTTCCATTGCTGTCCATTAAGTTTTTAACAATTGTTGCATTTCCTTTATCATCTGTTCTTATTTACCAGTACTATATTATAGCTTGATTGGTGCTCATGATTATTTTGTTCATTTAAAATATTACATTTAATGTTGTATATTTGCATAACACAATTTAAACATATAACTGATAAGGCTATATTTTGTCTTAATTACTTATATTAATTTTGTATAATGAATTGCAAAGTTGATTTGAGGGGACACATTTTGTACTGCTTGCCCCGGGTGCCAAAATTCCTTGTTACAGCTCTGGTAATTGCATATCAGTTAGATCACAAATAGGAACAAAAGATGACCAAAGATACTGAACAGCTTCCATATGAAAAGAAATTAAAGATTAGGGCTGTTCATTTGAGAAAAGAGACAACAAGGATGGGGGGGGGGGGCATGATTAACAGCTATAAAATAATAAATGATGTGGAAAAAGTGAATGGAGAACTGTTAATCACCCTTTCACAGGCCACAAAGTCCACTGGCCACACTATGAAACTGACAATAAATTTAATACAAACAGTAAGAAGTAGCTTTATTTTCACACAGTTCATAATTAACCTCTTCGTATGGAATGCACATCTGTGCACCCCGGATTACAATCTATATGATTTTTCTGATCACTTGTGCACTGTGATTGTGTGATTTGATGCCAATTACAACATGCAAGGTTTCTTTATGGATGCTCATAACCTATTCTACAGGATTACTATGGTATCGCTTCCTGCAGCATGTGTACAGACATGTAACATGTTTTCAATGGCTCAAGGGGGTGTGACACATCAAACTCTGTCCCAGAAGTGTGTAAACAACCAAAGCAGTAAGCAAGCAAGTACCTGGAGGAGGTGACAAAGACTGTGGTATGCTCACCTCTGCCCAGAAAGGGAGGGTTTGAGGGTGTTTAGAAACAAAGAGAGAAACTTGGAGGGGCTTGACACTTTTTGCCTGGCAATCTCCATCTTGAAACAACTTCAAGCAAGATATGGGCCCTGCCTGGTCTCAGGAAGACATTGGCTGTACAAACGTCTGATAGCTGAAGACCTTGAACATAAACTTGGACAATGAAGTCAGTTTAGGTAGAAGTATTGGGTTGGTATTTGTGTTTTACCTTCTATTTCCCTGTGATCACTCATCATTCATTTATATTATGATTCTGCCTTGATTGGCCCTTTTTCCACTTAAAATTGTAATCTGATCAATAAACTAGTAGTAGTTTTATCTAAAGCTGAGTGGTCTTTAGAGGGTGTGAATTAAGAACCCTGAGCACAGTCAATTCCTTTAATAGATGGACTTAAGTGTATGGTGATTGGGAGTGGGCCCCAATACCTGTAAGACAGCAGCTCTCCATGAGGTAACTGGGGTCGGGGGTGCTTGCTGGTGAACTGTTCCCTACGTGACTGGAGGTTGCATGCTCACGCCTCGGACCAAATGCATGTGAGAGGTTGACTGACTCCGGAGTGAGTAGTCACCTGGCAAAGCAGGGTGAATTGGAGTTGAAGAGTGGAGACTGGGGGGGGTCACAGTGGCACATTGGAACAGATATGGGGAGCAACCTGTCACAAGAGCCCTTATCCAGGATATGAGACACCCAGGAGATAATTACTCTCTGCAACGATTCTCATTATTTACCCATAGTGAAAGAGCTACAACAGGAAAGGAAGGAATCTCACATCACAATGGCCCATTTGTGCAGCTGACAAGGCATTCATCTGAGAGTTGTAAGGCCCCTGTTAAAACTCCCTTTTACCCTTAGTGGAAGGGCCTTGAATTGGGTGTCTCCCTATTCTCAACTGAGTGTCACAGCTACTAAAATATATGACGGTATTTATTCCCTCTCCCTGGCCACCTTGCAACAAGCAGTCTTACACCAAAGGCTGTTTACAGCTAACAATGAGTGGCGAGATCGGCACCTCCCTGCAGCCTGGATTTAGCTTCCTGTTTCTCCAAGGTGTTTGGGATTTGCGCACAGCTCCTCATCATCTCCCACTTCCAGTGGTTAGCTATGGCAGTTCCCTGTCTGGTGTTCTTCCTTTTGTGAATAAGATTCCTATCTCTTGCTCGGCAGTGAACAAGAACCTAAACACTTATCTCGGACTCTGTGAATCATAGTGATTTTCTAGGCTACAGAACATTCTGCACTGTGACACTGAGCCATACCTAATTCCTTTTGAACATCCAGGCCCTAGAGTGGGGATATACAGACCCAGGGGTTGGGTGGGCAAGCACCAGGCTGCAGGGGGGCAGCTGGCTGGCCCCACACAATAGTCAAATTAAAGAGGTCCCAACCAGACCATCCTGTACAGTTTCAGGGTGCTGGTGCCAGCCCTGCCCTCCTATTACATAGGCCAGAAGCAGTTAGGTGGCCGCACCGCAGCCCCTGGCACTGTGGAGAGGGGATCAGCTGGGGCCAGAGACCATGCCACCCCCCCTCTGCTCCACTGCTGACACTGCATATCATTCCCGGCTGTGGCTGCCCTGCCTGACCCCAGCCGCTCACCCCTCCCCACGGGGCGGAGAGTGGCTGGCACACAGCAGCTGCTTTGGGGGCAGGGCCCTGGCATGGCCCATTCTGTGCAATTTGAGCCATTTCACCCCTGCCCCTCACCCCAGTGCCAGGGAGTGCTGCATGGTGGTGTGGTGTCCTGAAACTGGGCAGCCTAGACCAGAATCCCCCTAATTCAGCCCTGGTGTAGGACCAGCCAGGTGCCCCCCGCAGCCTGTCAGAAGCTGTCTGGAGCACTGGGGGTTGTCACACTTGTCTCCTCCCTTGCCTCATGGCCTCCCTGCCTGCTTCATTCCCCCCCCCCCCAGAGCAGGATAGGTCCCAGCTGCTAGGACCCTTCCTGGCCTGTGCAAAGAAGGGTTGTGTAATCCATATGCCTCAAAAGGAGCTATCTCTTTTAGGGATCTCTACAGGTTGGCTTATGTTCCTATTTGGTAGCTAGGTGGTGGGTGGACACATGCCCACCCACTGTAAAACCCCTGCCCCAGGCTGAGGGGAGGTGGCACTAGGCCCGGGAGCAACAGGTTATGGGGAAGAGGCTGGGTTATGTTGCTGGGCAGATTGACTGCTGAGATCCAGAAGCTTCCGGAAATTAAGTGGGTGGTTGCACTGAGTATGCTCCACAAGTTTTACAACTGCTGGTGTGGTCAGGACCCTGAAAGCAGGAGCCACACATAGTTGCAGTGAGAAGAGCCCATATGTTCAGTGTGTGACAGGGAAGCTGAGCTGTGGGTGACCAGCCAGATGTCGTCTCCCTTCTATGGTGTCTTCTGCAGCAGTGTCTTTGTGCACATGCGTATGGGACTGAGGGCTGGTTAACCAATAAGCTGGCTGGATGGTGCTGGTCCCAGAGGAGGAAGAAAGGCCTGCATGGAATTGTCCTGATGACTCCTGCAACCAAAGAAGAAGAAGATAGCTACTTTTTTTCCACGTGAACAGAGACGATAGCTGAGAGTTGGGTGGAGTCCACCCAGACTTTGGGACTCTCGGGTATCTTTCTTACAGGATTCTGTGGGGACTGTTCTGTTTAAACTCATTTTGGTGTCTTACAATAAGATTTGTTAAGTTTGTAGTTAATAAAGTTCATTGTTATGTTTACCTTCAGTAGTATTTTAATGTGAGATTGTAACTCAGCAGTCTTCGTTGTGAGTCCTTTAGGGTATGTCTACACCTAGATCTGAATTCGAATTGACTGCCATCAAGTCGAATTCTATTAAGTGCATGGATACACTGGCCTTCCTCAATTCGAACTGAGGATCTCCTCAGTTTGAATTGATGAAAGCTGACTTTGAATTGGTCAAACCTTGTTTGACTTTGAAGTCAGGGTCAATTTGAACTGGTAATTCGAATTGACCCAGTGTGGCCATGTCAATTCGAATTCACTGTTAGTTTGAATTAGCCACAGCTTGATTTTTCCCTATACAACAGCGCCCCCTACCGAATTCGAACTAGCAAGTCCTGTTCATGGACATGCCGATTCATACTGGATTTTCTAATGTGGCCATGTCAATTCGAATTGACTCAATTCAAATTAATAATTATTAGTGTGAATTGATGAATTCAAATGCAGGAATTCAAACTGAAACTCTAAGTGTAGACATAGCCTTACAGACTGTATCCTGGGTCTCTAGCTGTTTCATTGTAGGATTTGGAGTTTATCTCTGTTAGGCACTAGAGAAGGGCAATTGAATGGATTTTAGCCCCCTGAATGTTACAGTTGCATAGGGGTGGGGGGAGCGAGGTAAATATGTCTTGTCCCCCAGGCACCAGATAGCCTCAGTATGCCACTGCCTGAGAGAATCTAATTTACAGAAGCATCTTTCCCTGGACTTCTGGTCAGAAGATGTGACCTAACCAGTCTTAATCCCTAGTTTCTCTGCTTCAAAGATACGTCTCATGTTCCTAGTTTCAACTTTTCACCTGTTATACTTTTCAGGTGTGAAGTGCTAGGTTTTCTGTGTGATTGGCAGTAGTACTTTGACATTGATAGTAGCTTATTTTTACAAGTTCCTTTCTAAATGTCTCTCTCGGGCCTGTCTAACAGTCTTGATGGCTCTGATGTTCATAACTAGGCACTGGGGGGCGGGGGCAGGAAGTTCTTGCATAGGTTCTAATGAAATGCTTATTTTGATCTCTATTTTGAGAAGCTGAAAAACCAAAATATACATGAGAAACAAAATAAACTTAGTATTAGTACATTTTAGCTCATACTGATACTGCCAGTGTCGCTTTGGTGATGTTGCTATACCATAGCTTGACAGCTGCTTTCTCACAGATAAAGAAGTAGTCCATTGTGCAGTCATAATAGTTATAAATTTTCATTCCATTTAGGCAGCCACAATTGTATTTCCAGCGCAAATCAACCCTGGAAAATGAAGCAGTGTGTTGTTATGTCCTGATATTGGCACTCTATGCGTGGATTCAGGGCACTGTGTATTTGTGTTTCCTTGGAGTCAGTGATCTGCACCCACCCTAAAACAGGTTGAGATGACTTTCCTCCACATGGCAGCTCAGGTGTGCCATCTAGTGCACTATGGGGTTAGTTCCAGCTCTTTTCTGCTGCTTGCCCGCTCCTTCCCCCTCTCCACAGGACACGGGTTAGCAGCCCTATAAGCATGAGTGTTGTTGATCTGGGGGAAGACCCGGGGCCTGGGCCCGGGCTCTGCTCCCTGGGCTCCGACCCCACCCCTTGCTCTGATCCAGAGGCAGGGCCCTGAGTTCCTGCCACTGCCAGCCCAGCCCCCGATTCCCAGCTGATGCAGGTGCTGCCGCGGCCGGCCCAGACCTTGCTTTCTGGTGGGGAGATGCAGGCACTGCTGTGGCCAGCCCGGACCCGGATACCCAGCTGAGGACTGGGCCAGGAGAGACAGGGGATGCCCCAGACGTTCAGGGCACTGGCTCCAGAACTCGCAGCATGTGCCCTGTGTGCCATGCACCAGTGATGCCCCTGCCTACAAAGAATTCTATTGCCCCTGTGCCTCCAGACAGACGGTGCTGGAGACTGAGTGGGCGCCAGATGCTTCTCCTCTGCTCCTTTCACACAGGACAGGCCACAGTTTCGTCCTACATATTAAAAACTTACCAATCGGTTTTCTCTTCCAAAAGAGCTGAGCCATCCTCCCAGTACCACTTCTTTCCTTCAGATTTATTTAAACCAGTCCAGTAATATTCTCTATCATTCTTTGGAGGCAGAAGTTTCTGTGAGCAAATCACATCATTATTTCCAAAAAGAACCCAAGTTCTTATCTTTCATAATTGTATAGGTTTAACTTAAAAAGGAAAGAACCCCCCTCCCCCCACACACAAATACAAGCTAATGTGAATCAGTGAGAGGAAAAATTCTGGTCAGTGGCATGGCATTCACACTTTCTAAACTGTATTATAGGACTTTACAAACACATCAGATAGTGAAATGTTGCAGGATAGATTTAAGATACACCTCTCTGACGCCAAGACCCATGTTTTCAAAAATATTAGGTTCCTAAAGATGAATATAGATGTCTAGTGGGATTTTAAGTGTAAAAGTGTCTTCTTCTTTCAGCACCTATCTAAGTGAAAGCTGACTGGCAGTGCTCTTGAATAGTGAGCTTTATTATCCCATTAGGACTTTTCTGTGATTTCAAAATATGTTTGGACAAGGCCAGATGAAGAGATGTAACTGAATAGCTCCATGGCCCTGTTCTAAACAATTCCTGGATGGGCACCAAATATTTCTTCTGGTTCCTTTCCTCATATGCAATTTCCATCACAGCTTTATTCTCTGTTATTTCCTTTAGTCTTGTAAGCACCTCTTTTATCCAGCCAGGGCAGCACAAACCTGTGACCAGTGTTGCAAGCTGTAAACAATATTGGAATAACACTGTCTCTTGGGAACTTTTCACTGTATTTTCCTAACTTCTTACAGAGCAATGTTTTCCTGAGCTGAGGTCCAGGATTATCAAACTAGGGTCATGGGCTAGAGTGGTGCCAGTGGTCTATCAATATCTGACTAAGTCAGACATAGAGCCCCTCTCTGGAAGTAGCTGGCACCTCTGCTTAACATGCAGAAGGTCCTGGGTTCAAGACCCAGGGGGTTAGACTTGATGACCTCACAAGGTCCCTTCCAACCCCATTGTTCTATTTGTCTACCCCCTACCCCTGTGTGTGTGTGTCTCTTGTTTTCTTTTAAGCAAATGCAGGATCAAAGTTTAACGACAACTGAAGATCTGAGAGCACCCACCTATAAAAGAGTTTTTCCCTTTCCCCACACTCAGTGGATGGTATTTGAGAGAATTTTAAAAAAGAAGAGATTTATGTTAAAAAATCTCTGTGCAAATAAAGACACATGGAACAGGGGAGTTGACGTATAATGAAGATATATTTGGTGGTTTTGTTTACATTCCATAGATATTGTGGCCCTCAAGTCGAAAGCACTGGGACCCACTGAGATAAGGTGTCTGGTTCCCTATTGTCCTGCATCTTATGTTTTTATTTACACCAGGATAACATGTGTGTAACACCTAGCAAATCAGAATACAGGAATTTTATGGCCACTTTATTCGAGTGTAAATGAAGACACAAATTTTGGGCCCATGGTGAATCCTTCTTCAATCCCCCTAGCAACCAGAAAAAAACAACAAAATGTTACAGTGATTCACCTTCCTCCATAATGCAGTCAAAAATGCATTACCCCCATAAGAAACTGAGTTTATAACCACATCAGGACCTGAGAGACTTGTGTCTATTCTTTGTTTTACTAGTATACTCTTGTTATTTATCCTATTATTAACTGATGTACACTATGCTACATTGTTCCCCACTCTCTGGTTACTGCAGTGTGTGACAGAGTCAAGCCTGATGGCTACAGGAGAGTAGTCCTATTGAAGGTGCCCAGCCATTACTAAAACCCCTCCCCAAGACTAAGGGGAGGAGGCACTGGGCCCAGGTCCAACTAATTAAGGGGCACAGCTAATGACAGAACAGGAGCAGGTGTGAGGCTACAGGTTCAAAATGAGAGATTCGAAGGGGGACACCGAGTAGAGAACCCCCAACAGCACTCACCACTCCCGGAATGAGTCAAGGGAGCCAGCAGATGGCACCCAGAGGACCTCTGCTCAGAGACATACATGAACAAGGGACTAGAAATAGGCCCCACAGTCACAGGCCCCTCCCTCAGCCAACCACCTTTCTCTGATCTTATAGATGGCTACTTTTGCGTAAGCCTGGAAGAGGTTAACAAGGAGGTCCAATGACTTTGTGGGGCTACACATAGGGAATGAATAAATAAATAAGTGAAGGGAGAAGTGTAGCCAGAATTTCAATAAGAGGTTCTGGAGGAGCTGGAAAAGGGGCTGCAACCTGGTGCACTCAAGGTATACGTGTGCCAGGGTTTCCCTCACACCGCAAAAGGGACAGGCAGTGGGATGAGGGGTGAACCGGGCCAGGTACACGCACGTGCTCACGGCTCCAAGCAGGAGCCACCAACGGATGTCCCCAGTGGGCCATGGGGTCAGGGTGGAATATAGCCTGGCCCACCGGGGTTACAGGAGAGTAGTGAAGGGTAGGTGTGTTAGCTCCAGACTTAGCAAAGGCCTGTTCCCAGGGTAGCTGGTGTGGGGCTGATTTGAGTCAATTAAGGCACCTGACTCTAATTAAGGAGCCTGGAGTCATTTGGAGCACCTGACTAAAATTAAGGGTAGAAGATAAAAAGTCCCTGTTTCAGCCAGTCAGGGATCAAAGTTTTTGGTGTATTATTTGGAGAAGGAGGAGCTAGGAGTGGAATGTGTGGTTGTAGCAGAGCAGAATGGAGCAAAGGATTTCTGAGCTAGATGAAGCTGACTAGTAGTTGTTGCTACCAGCACCTCGGAGATACAGGTAGCCAGGACAAGCTCATCAAGAGGGATCTTAGGGTCCCACACCCAGAAGCCCACAGGCTGAAGAGCCCAAGCCCAGGGCAGGAGGGACTGGAGAAACTTCAACTTTGACGGTTTGGAGGTGGGAAAGCCAGGCTCCAGCTGCCTGCCAAGACCTGAAGTGCATGACCCACAGTGATTAGCTTCCCTCAGTTTGTCACAGGTGACAGAGGTGCAGTAACCAAAATGCAGTTTGTCTTAGAGGCTTCTGAAAAATTATATGCAGATAAAATAAAATGTGCTGGGATAAGGACCATACCAGCTTATCCTTTTCTTTTAGCATGAGAAGGGTGGATTTCTGTAAAGAACAGAACTTCTTGCTTTCTGCCCATGACCTCTTCTGTTTTGAAATGTAGAAACAGGTGTCACCTCCCATCCATTGCCAGTTTGCAGGGCATAGTATACAGTTGGGTCCTAGAAAAGAGAGAAATTGTTTCTGATTCTCATCCTCAGCAGTCCAGCAGTGAATACATTAGGCAAAGCTGGGGGGTTGAGTGGGCATAGAGTTTGAATGTAGGCAAAGAAGTTGTAATGTATGTGACACTAATACTTTGCAGGTCAAACCTGAGATCCTCTGTAGCCTATGTGAAATGAGCTCTTAAGTCTCAGTTCTTTTAAAGTATGATTTTGTCCTGGGAAGGAGGGGCTTTCTCATTGCTGAGCAGCTTGCAACCCAGCAGTAGAGAACGTTGTTAACAGGAGTCACCAAACAGTGCTCCCACAAATAGACTTAAAAGTT
Organism: Podocnemis expansa; assembly: GCA_007922195.1. NCBI lineage: Eukaryota > Metazoa > Chordata > Testudines > Podocnemididae > Podocnemis > Podocnemis expansa. Next base: position 855,697 of record ML682227.1, read on the forward strand.
CTGGTCCTCAGCATGTGAGCAGCGTGTGTGTGCAGTCACTGGGCAAAGATACATTGTTGGTGGCACCTCCAACAGTGTAGCATTGATTGAATGAGCATTTGAAAAGACACACTCAGTCAAACCTCGAAATTATCTGGAAGTCATTTTTTTTAAGACCGACCCCAGCACATAGCATAGCACTAATTTGATGGGAAGGCATTTCTCATTGACTCAGGGCTGTGAAGATCCTGCAGTGACTAAGTGTCAGGCAGTTGAATGGTGATGTGCAAGATATTTTAAGTAACATGTATCTTTGTTCAGAAATGGCCTTTGGCTATTGGGGGCCCTAGGCAAAGGCCCATTGTGGGGCATCCCCTATAGGCCCACACACTCCAGTCCCTGCTCACCCACCACAGACCCAGCTCCTCCACCATCAGCTCCAACCCCAGCACCCCTACTGCCACTCCAGCTGCCTGCTGCCAGCCCCAGCTGCTGGCCACAGCCCCAGGGGCCAGCTCATCTTGCTGCTGACTGAGGCAGATGCTGCTTTTGGGGTAGGCTAAGCAGGTGACGGAACCCCTTTCTGCTTGGGGCCCTAGGCATGCGGTTGCTTTGACTATCCCAAAAGCCATCTCTGTCTTCCTTTGACAGCTGTTGAAATCCTGCCACAGCATAGACCAGCCCTTTTAAGTAGGAGTATGTTAGTTCTGTGAGGGAGATTCTTTTTTTGCAGAGCTGTTGCAAGCAGTGAGAGGTTGTTCGTTTCCTTAATCTCTGTAACTATGGTGTATCTGTTGCTTGACTGCCACTGAAAAGCCCTCCAAGTGTTCACTAGGGTTTAATGTTTGGACAGGGATACTTGGAAGCAGGGATTGCCTGCATTCTGTTTGTGACTACTTCTGTTCCAGGTGTATCTAGTGTAAATCAAAAAATTGCATTGAGGAAATGCCTATTGGAGGAGACATCATTGATAAGGTGTGTGGGTAACTGATCCATCAGGACCAAAATATCTGCTACCACTCGCTAACAATATTCTTCAACGAACAATCCTACATCGGCCACTGAATGCGGATAGACAAGACTATTAGGAAGGAGACAAGAACTGTTAGGATGATGTCTTTTTTTTTCATTTTAATAGATAAAATTACTATTGTTCTCAAAGTCCTTTATATAAGACCCCTTTATACCACTCTGGAAGTGTAAAGGGCCTTAAAGAGAGTGCAAATGGTGGCCCTAGTGGAGTAAAATAGAATCAGTTCCTGTGCTATCAGTTAAGGAAGATCATTACACCACATACTTAAAGCAAAACCACAAAAGCAAGGAAATGAAAAGTGAGAGCATTCAACGGTAAATATCCTGTACTTCTCAGCCCAGGGACTCACCCTCACCACTATAGCAACCACTTTACAATACAGATCATACACTACATTCTTTCCATTGCCCCTGAGCAATACTAGCCTTCCACAACCCTCTTTACTAAATCTCTACTCCTACAAACAGACCTGCCTTTCCTGATGCACCCTCCCAAATGTTCCTTTTGCACAGTTCTAGAAAATCTACTACAGTTCCATGAACAGGAAATTTCACAAAATTCCTTCTCATGGAAGTAACTTCTGCTTTCATTGCAATCTTTCTCCCGCAAATGGCCCTGGACTAGAAAAATCCATTATAGCCCATAAGTGTTAGAGCTCTGTTTCAGAGAGGCAGGACATTATTGGAGGGATAAGAAAATGGGACTACTGTAGTGCTCTCTTCACATGATCAAAAGCAGATCTGGTGAAAATAAATCTATATTGTACTTTTCAAAACCAAAACTTTCTCATGTTTTCCACTGGAGAACCATTGTGCTTAAATATCTATTTATAATGCTAGTAGTTGCAACCCATCAAGAAAGATGGGGGGAAATCATGGTTTCTTCCCTGAGGCTGCGTCTACTTTGCAGAGCATTTTCGGAAAAAAAACCAAAAACCTTTCTTTGAAAAAATTATTTTGAAATATATTTGCAATAATTATCTTGAAATAACTTTTTTTAAAAAAAAATGCTATTTTGGAGAACAGTCTGAGGATGGCTCCTTGTCCTGAAGTACCGTGGCTTTTTTTTCCCCAAAAGTGAAAGTCTACACCGGACTTTCTTCCCCCCCACCCCCACCCCAAAAAAAGAAAAGAAAAGAAAGCCAATGGAAGAGATAGGCAGGCTTTTTTGAAAAAAGCCTATGCCACATCCAGTGATGGCTTTTTTCCAAAAAAGCTATCTCAAAAATGCTTTTTCTTCAAAAAAAGCTGTTGGGTTTAGCTTTTCTGCCAATGCTAAACCTGGTTACATTTTGAAAAAAAGCCTTTTTCGAGATAGCTTTTTCGAAAAAAGCCGTCACTGGAGGTGGCAAAGACTTTTTTCAGAAAAGCCTGTCTATCTCTTCCATTGGCTTTCTTTTTTTTTTGAAAAAGGAAGTCCAGTGTAGACTTTCACTTTCAAAAAATAAAAAAAAAAGCCACGATAGTTTGAGACAAGGAGCCGGTCCCAGACCTTTCTCCCAAAATAGTAATTTTGAAAAAAGTTATTTTGAGATAATTATTCTAAACATATTTCAAAATAATTTTATAAAAGAAAGATTCTTTTTTGAAAATGCTCTGCAATGTAGACACAGTCTGAGTGAGCACCACATACAACTATCTGAAGAATCAGCATAAACCATTGGAAACAGCTGAAAGCTTTAAAGTGGGGCAGAGGCAGCAGATGGGGGCAGAGAAGGGGTAAGTGAGGGCAGAAAGGTGGGGTGCAACCACTTGTCAGTACCGTATGCATCGGAGGGCTAAGGAAGGATGGGGTCGGGGGCAAGTAAGAAATGAAGGTGAGGGGTATGGGATGGGGGAAGGCTGAGGGCATGGGATGTGGAGGGAGGGATGAGGAACACTGGAACATGGGCACGAGGTTGGGGTGTTGAAGGAGTGACTGGGGGTGGGGCAGGAGTTGGGGATAGTGAAGTGGAGGGCTGGAGAAGAGGGCCATGGGCAGCAGAAGGGGCCAGATAAGGAGTGTGTGGAGACAGGAGGTGGGGGGGCTGTGGCAGGAGGTGGGGTGGTGAAGAGAGACAGGACAGGAGATGGGGCAGGGAAGGGGTGCATTTGGGCAGGAGGTAGGGTGGTGAAGAGAGATGGGCAGGAAATGGAGGCAAAAGGTGGGGGGCTTGGGCAGGGGATGCAGTGGTGAAGGAGGACATGGGAAGGAGATGGGGGCAGAGAAAGTGTGGGTGGTGGCAGGGGGCAGGGGGTGCAGTGGTGAAAAGGGGCATGGGCAGGAGATGAGGGCAGAGAAGGGGTGGGTGGGTGTCCCATGTGACAGGCCACTGTGATGTCAGAGATGACTCAACCAATTGCTCTTTGCTCCCTCCTTGGCTGTGTTCACACACAGGGGTTATTTCAATAAGGTTGTTTCGAAACAACTTGTATCGAAATAACGCTTTATTTCAAAATAACTTAATTCAAATTAACAGTTTGTTAATTCAAATTAAGGGAAAAAGCTCAAAGCGAAATAGCAGGTTCAAGCAACAGTTATTTCGAAACAAGTCACCATTGTTTCGAAACAACATGTTCGCACGGTGTTGTTTCGAACAATTGTTTCGAAACAACGTTGTTTCATCCCCGCATGGGGTTTAACTTGTTTCGAAACAACCGTGCGTCATGTGAACAGCCTAAATCTTATTTCGAAATAACCACTGTTGTTTCAAAATAAGAGGGCTGTGTGAACGCAGCCCTTGGGAGCCAGCCTTGGGAGCAATTGGCTGAGTCACTTCTGACATCACAGTGGCCTGTCACATGGTACACTTCACATCACACATGCACGCGTATGCACACACAGTGAATTAGTATAGATTTCCAGTCCTTCTTGCCATGTGTCAGGGTATATCTACGCTGCCAGGACTGCACAGATTGATGCAGAGGAGTCAGTTGAATGGGCTGTGAAGACCCACTCACTCGATCCTGGAAGTGCGCTCTGGTTGACACAAGCAATCCACCCCCCACTCCCCACAAACAAAAGAGTAAAGCTGCATTGATTGGTGGTCATCTCCCACTGAGGCAGCACAGTGAAGATGGCATGGTACAGCAATATAAGTAAGTTGATGGGAGATACAGAAGCTATATTATGTCAATTCTATATCTCCTGTCAACCACCTGTGGTCATGAAGACCAGTTTCCAAAGGGATAGCCATGTTAGTCTTGTCCAGCAAAAAAAACAAGGACTCGTGTGGCACTTAAAGACTAACAGATTTATTTTTCGCATGAGCTCCCGTGGGAGAAAATCCCACTTCATCAGATGCTTTGAAGATGGGTGAACTTACAGAATGGAATGAAAATAAATGCAAGGGGGTGTAAAACATAGGATCAGGTCATACAGTAACAGCAAATCAGAGCAGTTGTTAGGTTCAAACCCTGGAAAGCCTGAAGTCAAATTACCTTTTGTAGTGGGGAAAGAACCCATAGTGGGTTTGAACCTAACAAACACTGTGATTTGCTGTTACTGTATGACCTGATCCTATGTTTTACACCCCCTTTTATTTAGTTTCATTCCATTCTGTAAGTTCACCCATCTTTGAAGCATCTGACAAAGTGGGATTTTTCTCCCACGGGAGCTCATGCAAAAAATAAATCTGTTAGTTTTTAAGTGCCACATGACTCCTTAGTTTTTTTCATGAAGACCAGGCCTTAGATACCCAGCAGCCACTAGACAATATAGCCAATGTCTGAATTTCATATTATTTTCCCTTCTTGTTTGGAGTTCTTGGCAGCATAATCAAACACCTTGATGATCTTTCCACCCCAGCTTTTATTTTTACTGGTTTGAAATCCAGCTGTCCTGTTCCATTTCTGAGATAGCACAGTGAATTCATTATAGAAGCCATCAATATTGCTCCTTAAGTAACCAAAAAGAGTACCCTTGAATACAGCTAAATAAATAACAGGAGGCAGCTGGGGGTATTTTGTTCAACATCTGAAGTAAAGAAATAATAATAATAATAATAATAATAATAATAATAATAATAATTAATAATAATAAAGTAATTCTTTTTCTTGCTAAAACAAAAAATCATATGAATCAAATTTTAAAATAAGTTATTTAGGAAGTAAATATTGAAACAGCTGGTTTAAAAATTAACAAAATGAACCACTGGGCTTAGTTTAAGTTTTTATTTGGCTGAATTTTACTCAAGTTCACACAAAATTTTGGTTATATATTTACTATTCACTGAAAAAAAAAATGCCTAGCTTTGCTACTGAATGACATGAAGTACTCCCACTTTCCCAAAGTTTTGGCACACTTCTTTTTTAGCAATTCATTATATCTTCTCTCAGGCCCAAAGGATTAAACTTTAATTGAATCCTAGTCCGTTTCCCCAGATTGACCGTGACTCCTCTACACTGTTCTACAGACCATTAAGCAACATCTCTAGTGAACAGTTATTAACTGGGGCTATTCCATATATCATGTGAAATCAGTTAGTTAGTAAAAGTCCAGTAACTAAGAGGCAGGTGTCCACACTGCAAAAGTAAAACAGTAACTAGCATTGTTTATCTGTGGTTTTAGCAATTACATACAACACAGAAGAAAAGGACTGAATAAATTACGAAGGAGGAATTGCCTTGCATCTTACCTGTCCTCTAACTTCATTCACTTTGCGTATGTCCACACACACTGTTTAAATCGAAATAACACTGGTTATTTTGATTTAAAAAATGGTAGGTCCACACAACGTGTCCTTATTTTGAAATGAGGAGCTCTCTCATTTCGATATAAGGAAAGTTATAGCGATATAATAAAACCTAGTATTATATTGATATGATGGCTAAATCAAAATTATTTCAAAATAACACAGTTCAGACATGTTATTTCAATTTAACTGTTAAATCAATTTAACACTTTTTGTCCTTCTCCTTCCCAGGTGCTTTTCTTTTTCTATATATTGGGTGGGGCCATGGCCCAGTGAGGGGGCCATGTTGCCACACCTCCCATGGTGCCCCTCTCGTGAACTGAAATAGCAAGTCTTGTGTCTGGACGTGCTATTTTGATTTGGTGTTTTGTTTGTTTGTTTGTTTGTTTGTTTGTTTGTGTGGACCTGTTAAATCGATTTAACTTATATTGATTTAATGATTTTATATCAATTTTTTAAACCGATATAAGTAAAATTGATTTAACCATGTACGTGTGGACATAGCTTTAGTTTTGGTCTCTCTCAATGCAAGGGTAGAATTAGGGCTGAACAGGGGTGCTATGGAAGCAGATGAGGGAAATTGTACAACTGTTGCCCAACTTGTAGGTATACTGGAATAAAGGAAAGGAATCCATTTGCAGAGCAATACTGTTTACCATTATTCTTCTCCATTTCCCCCTCTGCTAGGCACAAATTATCTCCCATATTTTTTAGTTTTTTTGAGAAAGCTGTTTGCAGAGTTTCCTGGTTCCTCATGAGCATTCCAATCTGTTTCTCGAAGTCACTGGAAACCTGAAAAACTGAAATTCACAAAAGCATTTTTTCCCAATAATTAATAAATCAAAATTATCCCTGTCTTTGTCTTCTTAGTTTTGGTGATTCAATTGATCTGCTCTAAATGGTGTGCCTTATTTCATGCAGTAATGCTTAGCAGTAATATTAGGCTATGTCTACACTTAGGCAGGTTAGTTCAATGTAACTTAGCTTGAAATAATTAATTTGAACTAACGTGGCCCCACTAGAAACCCAAATCAAACTAGCATGTCCATGGACAGGACTTGCTCGTCCAATTTAGGAAGGGGGCACCATGGGAAATGTGTCAACATGGCACCCAAAAAGGGCCATGGCCTCACCCAATACATAGAAAGAGGAAGGCACCTTTGGAGGAGGAAGGGCAAACCACGTTATTTCTAACTAACGGTTAGTTCAAATTCACGTGACTCCATTCGGTTAGTTCAAATTAATAAGTTTGAACTAACAATTATTTTGAAGTTAAGGGAAGTTTTATAACTTTGAAGTAAGCATACATTACTTTGAACTAAGGAATTCCTTAATTTTAAGTAATGAAAACCAGTGTAGCCATGCACTAATTTAGTTCAAATTAATCCTCACAAATTCAAATTATATTTCAAGTGTAGACATAGCCTTAGAGATTTTGTGTAAATTTTTCTACTAAAAAACACCAAAAACAAAATAAAGTGAGCTGGTTTGTTAATTCAGTACAGAGCCTTTCTTTAGTACTAGTTGGTATCCAGTGCAGGTCAGTATTAAAAAAAAAGACATCCCCACCTGAGAACTGTTCAATGTGAAATAAACTATTTAATGTTGCTACCATTCCTAATAGGACAGGTTTCCAATCACAGGAACCATAATCATAAATGGAAGCAGAAGTCTTTCCTTTGGCAATTTAAGTAGAAATGCCAAGGAATGAATGGGCTACAGAGATTGTCACTGATAATAGTAATTTTCCAGAGCAGAATCAAGATAAAGTGTATTAATGAGTGAGAGTGTACCTGGGGAGCTCACACTACCAACTGTACCTCTACAAAAGTTAAATTATCTGCTTCAGACTACAAGGGGTGCTCTCAAACTGGCATCTTTTACGAGCACCAAATTAAGGAATAAATACATACAGATACTTACATACAATCCCAAGCGCTAACAGTCCTGCCAACAATACCAAGCACAGTGTGAATAAAGTCATGGCAACCAGACGCCATGTGGCAGATGAAGCGGGGAGTCCTAGCAGAAATAACAGAAGAACATTCAGACCAGTAATACACACACACACATGCACGCACGCGTGCATGCGGTTGCACACACACTTGGTGCTTTAACAAGGCCAGTTTCACAAATTTGAAAATAAGTATGTGCTAAATCAAGTGGGAGGAAGAATTAAATCTGAAAAATGTAAATGATAATCGGTAATCTTTTCACAATATTAGGTGCCCCAAAAGGCACCATCTGACAACTAAGAAGGAAAGTTCTATTTCTTTAAGAAAACAAACAGTTGGTTTAGAGCAGGGGTCTCAAACTCAAATCACCACAAGGGCTGTATGAGGACTAGTACGTTAGCCCAAGGCCACACCACTGAAACCTTTCCATACAACAATACTGCGGATATTAATAATGAAAGTGTTGTGGGCTGTAGGAAACAACTTTATGGGCCGCAAGTTTGAGATCCTGTTGCAGAGGAGAATTGAAGACAGCTGTAAAAATTTTACACACACACTCACACACACACACACGCACACAGAAAGAAATGGAATAAATTATGCTTTGAATTTAACAGTTTGATAAGTTAGGAACAAGATGTTTTATCTTTAATTTTCTTGTAACCATTTTGGCATTTACGCTTCATTACTTGTATTCACTTCAAACCTCTTTTTGTCTTTAGTAAATTTGCTTTATTGTTTTATCTAATCCAGTGTGTTTGATCTGAGGTTCTAGGAAATTTCATTTGGGATGATAAGATTTGTGGATATCATTTCTATTAATAAAATGATTAACTTCATATGAATTTGTGTTGTCCAGGAGAGCGCCAGGCAGTACAAAACTTTCATTTCTGGGAGAAAAATCTAGGATGGGCGTCACCCAGCAAAATAACCAAATTGGATTGGCTGGTGATGGCACTCGCACAGACATAGCTGCAACTGATTTACATGCTGGAGGCTATTTGTGGGCATTCTGGTATGGAGGGTACAGTAGCAAAGTAGTGTAAAAGACAGTCATGCTAAAAGGCAGAGCTGACACAGCTACTTAACAATCTGGATCACACTGGGTATGTTACAACCAGAAGTTAGAATGTGTAGGAAATTGATAAGGGAAACCAAGGGATACAAGCAGAAATATATGGTAGCAGAATTAAGCACAGCAAGAAGGAGATCTTAAGATTTGTTAGGAACACAACAAGTCCTGACAATGGCATTGAACCATACTAGATGGAAAAGGTAAAATTATTAATAATAGTCAGAGGTGTTCTACAAATATGTGCTCTGTATTTGCAGACGAAAACAGATCATGCAGCTTCATTATATGGGGCTAACACCCTTTCCATTCCACTTGTATCTCTGGAGAATGTTAAACACAAGCTGCTCAGATAAGGTATTTTTAAATCAGCAGGTCCAGATAACTTGCATTCAAGTAGAGTAAAAGAACTGGTTGAGGAGCTTGATGAACTATTAATGTTGCTTTTCAGTAAGTCTTGGGGTATTGAGGATGTGAAGTGGAAGAAAGATAATTCTCTATCAACTAAAAAAAAAGCAGCATAACCCGAATAATTATAAGTCTATCAACCTGCTATCAATTCTTGGTAAGATATGGAGGGTCTATGAGATTCAATTAGTAATGAACTAAAGGAGGTTAATACAATTAATGCAAATTAACATAGGTTTATGGAAAACAGATCCTGTCAAGCTAACTTGATTTTTTTATGAAATTACAAGTTTGGTTGATAAAGATAGTAAAATTGAGGTAATATTCTTGGCCTTTCATAAGGCATTTGATTTGTTGACACAAAATTTTTATTTAAATAACCTAGGATAATATACAATTAACTTGACACACAGTAATTGGATTTTAAACTGACTAATTTATCAATTTCAAAATGTAACTAAGTGGGGAGTCATCATCAAGGTACTCTGTTTCCATTAGGCGGTACTCCCTGGTTATTTAATAACTTTTTGAATCGCTTGGAAGAAAACATAAAATGTTTCTTGATGAACTTGGCACGTGACACAAAAACTGGGAGAGCAGTAAATAATGAAGGGCAAGTCACTGATTCATAGTGATCTAGGTTGCTTAGTAAATTTTGTGCAAGCAAACTATACATATTTGAATACATATGCTTAAATCTAGACATCTGGGAACAATGTAGGCCATACTTCACATACCAGGGACTCTATCCAAGGAAGCACATTCTGTAAGTTCCCCCATCTTCAAAGCATCTGACAAAATGGGATTTTCTCCCTTGAAAGCTTATGTGATAAATAAATGTGTGGATCTTTAAAAGCACCAGAAAATCCCTTGTTTGTTTTGCTGAACTAGACTAACCCAGCTACCCCTTTGAATTTATCAACATGCAAGGCACAGAACACAACTGTTGGAAGTGGAAATCCATCCGCTTCATGAAACGACTCACACAGATTCAGACAGACATTATCTTCCTTTCCAAATTCAAACAATTGGACATTATACCTAATGGACTAAAAGTAAAGAAGTCATTAAATTGACATATTACACAGACTACAGTGAAAGATTGTTCTGAATACACTCAGAGAAACTATGAAACCACCTGATCAGCATCCTCTACAGCAAACCGAGAAAAAAAAAAAATTCAGAACACTGGAGTCTCTCATCCAAAACCAACCTACAACACATTCTTCCACATGACTGGACTTCACAATAAAGTGAAAATCCATCTACAAGACACACTTTGCTTTCGTACAGAATTAAAAAGACACCAAACTGTTTAAACTCCTATGCACCACAAGGGACAACTGTGACGCTGTCTAGGTCTAGGGAACTGTTTATGATTATCTTTCATATTTAATAATCCATATGTGATATACTATGTTAAATATCAATAGAGAGGTTGTAATCTGCTAAGAGTGATTATATGGTTTATATGTAGGTATCATGCCTGCATTAAAAATTAGAAATCTATTCATTTTTATTGGCACTCCAAGTTATTTGACTCCAAGCAATTCCAGGCTGGGCACGCCTGCAAAACTATTGTCATCCTAATTGCCCATTAGGAGTTCCCAGCTGCAGTGGGCCCAAGGAGAAACCGGTTCGGCCAGTCGCTCAAGCTGACCATGTGACTCAACTCTATTTTCATTTGGCAAGGACCCTGAGTGCATGGGGAGGGAAAAAAGAATGATAAAAGCTTGGAGCCCCATCTCCTTTTGTCTTTAGTCTTCAATCTGCAATCTTCAATCAACACTTTCCTCTAGAACTATCCCTCTGGGACTGAACAAAGGATTAAGACCCACCCAGGTGCTGGGTGTACACTAGAGGAGTTGGACTAACCTGCAAACTACAGATACTTCAAGGACTTGCTTCCTATGGACTATAAATCATATGTATGTATGTGATTCACTTTGACCCTTTAACTTCTCTCATATTTTTTTGTTTTCTTTTTTATATTAAAACTTTAGTTGTAGTTACTAAAGGATTGGCTGGCAGCATGGTATTTTGGGTAAGATCCAAGTCTATATTGCTCTGGGTGATGTGGCTGGCCCTTTGGGGTCAGAAAAACCTATTTCTTTAAGAGACCCAGTGGCTAGTGGGGACCATAGGAGCTGATGTGCATAATGGGGGCTGTTTCTATTTTGTTATGATTGATGATGACCAGGGTGGGGAATCAGAAGCATGTTTTGTTCCTGACTGGGAGAGAGGTTTAGGGGTTTGGCCCCTAGTTTTTTGCAGCTTGCCCTGATTTTGGCACATTCAGAAGGTCAGCCCAGGAAGCCCAGGTCACAACAACAACAGAGAGACCTTCAGCCCACCCAATAATATTGTTAAGCCCATTCTGTAAGTTCCCCATCTTCGAACGTCCAACAAAATGGGATCTTCTCCCATGAAAGCTCATTTGATAAATACATTTGTGAGTCTTAGAAAGTGCCACAGGACTCCTTGTTTGTTTTATCTGACTTTAAAAAGGTTTGGGGATGGAGTTTGAAGATCTGCTGAAAATGAAATAACAGTGGAAATGCTGTGGCCAAAAAAAGCTAAAGCAACGCTGGCATTCTTAAATAGATGAATCTCTAGAAGGAACAGAGAAGTTATTTTACTTCTATGTTTTGGAGACGGTGTGAGTCCTGCTGGAATGCTGTGTATAGTTCTGGTGCAGGCAGTTCTAGAACAATGTTGATAAAAGGGTTTGGATGATTAAAGGATTAGAAAACATATCTTCTAGTGATAGATTTTAAGAATTCAAACTATTTATCTTGACAAAGAGCAAGTTAAAGAGGACTTGATTCCAGACTCTTAGTACCTGCATGGAGCACATAAATTCAGCAGTGGATTCTTCAACCTACCAGAACAAGTTGTAATATGATTTACTGGTTGGAAGTTGAAACTAGACAAATTCAGACTGGGAATAAAGCACAATTTTTTATATCTTATTATAGATTAAAGGTGGTTTTAATTTTATTTATTTATTTATTTATTACGCAATGAGCAAAATGCACCATTGGAACAATTTGCCCAGGACTGTGGAAGATTCTCCATTACTGACAACTTTTAAGCCAAGATCGGGTGTTTCTCTAAATGATCTGCTCTAGGAATTTTTGGAGAGATGTTCTATAACCTGTGCTATTAAAAAACCCCACCAATTAAGCCATTAATTATGCTATCTGATAACAGCTAAGAAACAGAGAAAACTCTAATGATAAGAAAACACGTACAGCTCCTGTAAAAGAATATTTACCCAAACATCAGAAAGAAAACAAGGGGGCAGGCATTTGCGGAGAAAAGCATAATGTTAGAACCCAATTTTATGAACTCTCTACTTGCTATTACGAACTAGAAACTGGTGGAAATGGGAATGGTTTCAATGAAGTCCATGTAGTGACATCAAGTTTTGACTAGTTGTAAGCAGAAGTCAGTAAACTCCCCAACCTACGATCCAGTTCCAAGTTGGGATGTAAATGAGACAGTAATTATATCTCCAGTTCATACAGCACTTTGCACAAGTAGATGGAGCACGGAGTAAAAGCCCAGTTAAGTCCAGGTTAGTTCCCACCTCCAATTTAAAATAGAATGGTGATATTATAAGTCTTGTAGATAGCCTCCCACATGGATTGTTTATGTAATGTGAACAAATACATAACCCACATGCTCTCAGAGAGAGGCTGGCCTCGTGAAAAGACAGAAGGCTGTAACTAGAAGGAGTTAAAAAAAAGGACTTTCTGAAATGTAACAGGTTTAGTTTGATTAATCAAATATCCCATATAACTGATTCCACATGTGCTTACAGTCTAGTTATATTTCTTGTGTTCTTATTGAGTCAGAACCTGTCGTCTCAATCCACATGCTTTGTGCTATTCTGACAAAGGAAAGCAGACAGAAAGCTTGAGTAGCATCCACTTGGGAACCCCGACGATAGGGAAATCACTAAATACACTAGACAACTTTGTGCCACCTGGCTGAAACATATATCTGGTGTCTACATCATGGCTAAAGAAGGGAACATGGCAAGAGGTCCCTGAACCTCTGTTCAAACCATAGAATCATAGAATATTAGGCCTGGAAGGCTATGTCTACACCTAAAAATGCTAGTTAGAACTAGTTAGCTTGAATTAATCAGTTCATACTACTTTGGCCAATTCAAACTAATTTAGTTTGAATTAGAATGTCCCCACAAGAAACCTAAGTTGAACTAGCATGTTCATTCAGGCACTTGCTTGGTTAGCTTAGGAGGGGGGCATCCTGGGAACTGTAACAACATGGCATCCGAGAAGGGCCCATTCCCCCAGCCAATCCCATAAAAAGAAGAAGTAACCTCAGCCCTGTGCGCATTGTGGCTGGCAAGAGGCAGAATGAGGACGTTATGGACTGCACTCCGTTCATGCGACTTGCCAGAGAGGAGCCCAGCACCTGCTCTACACTGCTCAGTGTGTTCATCACCTGGAGCATGCTCTGTATGGATCACAACAGCATGGAGGCAGACAGCAACACCACCACCATGCTGGCTCTGCAAGCTGCTGCGCTCACCATGGTTCTCTCCATGCCCTGTCGCTTCTGGGCACGGGAAACCAGCTGTGACTCATGCAAATGCATAGTCCTCCCCCCCTGGTATGCTGACTGGTGGCTCCAGAACTTCAGGATGAACAAGCAGACCTTCCTCAAGCTGGTCCCAAAGGTCACCCCAGTCCTGCAGCACAGGGATGAAAAGCCCCCAAATAAGGGTCTTTCGGATACAGTACGAGGAGGGAGGGACACTAAGACCACCACTGGGTGCAACTGAGCTTTTTTATTGAAGAAAAATTCAATTAAAGCAAATTGTCCTCCCTTATTCTTTTAAGAATCCTAAAGCAGAAAATAAACAGACAAAAGAATAGACAACACAATAAAAGTGTAATAATAACCCCTAATCCTATATCTATAGTTAGCCCCTTAATCAAAACTGGATTGCAATCTGTACTATTAGGCATTACTTAATTCACCTACAACACTATGGCTTGATTCAGATTCTTTCCTGATTCAGTTCTGGTGCACCAGTCCTATCCATAGTGGGATGTTTTGCTCTCATCCAGCGAGCTTGCTGGTGAAGAGATTTGTCACTGGAGAGGGAACCTTGGGTGATCAGCCCTCAGTTCAATGTTCTCTCTAGCTGATGATGTAGCTGAGCAAGTTATGGATGCAGCTGAGCAAGTTCCCTCCTGTTCCTAACCCCGGGTCAGGCCCCTTCACCACTGCCCACTGGCTCCCACAAGTGCTTTCATAACTTGCTCAGTTGCATCATCAGCTTAGGGGGAACATTGAAAAGGAAGGCATTGCTTTGCTATGAAAATGAATAGCCATCACTCTCTCACTACAGAAAAAGAATGAATCATGAAAATTTCTGCCATCTGTGGGATTGAATACAAATGTAGTATATTACTGTAACCCACTCCAGTTCTTAAAATTATTAGCAGATTTTCTGGCTCCACTGCCCCACATGTGTGAGAACTGGAAGAAAACACAACAGGAAAAAAAACTATTGAATGATAAAATAATTCCTCCTGTGATAAATAACTTGAGTTGGTTGGACTGTATGTGAACAAATCCAATCAGCTTTCCTAAAAGCGTCAATAGATTTACTTACAACAAGCCACTGAAATGGTAGCTATTGTCCTCATTATGACTCTAGATATCTCTATTCATTTCTCATTTAAGATGGGCATATTAAACTTGGAAAAGACACACCAGATAATTGTCATTCCTCCTATAAGCACAGGGAAGAGGATGATATCTCAGATATTCAATGGATATTAGTTGATCTTAGCCAAAAGCCACAGAAAGAGTGCAAGAGTGCAACTGGAACAAACCCTTGTGGGTTTTTTTGTTTTGTTTTGTTTTATTGTTTTGTGTGTGTGTGTGAAAGAGAGTGTGACATTGCAAATAGACTCCCCTGTCAATCAGCTTTGGTTCAAATCCTTTGATAGGTGCAATTTCTGTACTCAAACAAAATCTGACATTCAACTTGAAATGCTTTTAGCAAAAGAGAATTAACCATTCATGAGAGATTCCCTGGATGAGATTGGTTTCTAGCTCTCACTCCATCCTGATATGAACTACTCCAAAGTTTTGGTCTGAGATTTTGATGCAGAGAACAAATGCCAACTGTGAAATCTGGCTCTCACTCTGAACATCCCCAGAGTTTTTGGGAGCTGAATCTGGGAAGTGAGTTTTTGTAACCCTCCTGCTGCTGGTTTCCCCACGGTGCAACCCGGTCCCCCGCTTCTACCTTGCCCAATCCCTTTTTTCCTCCCTGTAACTGCCCCAATCTAGGGTTACCAGATACCAAAGCATGGAAAGGAGAACAGGGAGGTCCGAAAAGGAGGGCATTGGAGGACGTGGGGAAAATGTAGTGTTAATATAACTGTTATTACATATTATGGCATGGGAAATGGGTAATGAATGCAGCATTAAAACCAGACAATGTCATGTGATTTTAAATTCTTTTAAAATAAAGAAAATTACCAAAATGGTTTCTTTTACTGAAAACTGGATTTTTTTTTCATTAAATTAAAGTTTTTCATGACCCTTTCATTAATGTTCCTGAGACAAAAGTTAAAAAACTAAATTTTGAAATATAAACTTGAAAAATACTTTAAAAAGTTAAAAAAGGAAAAAAAACCCAGTTAACTTACTTTCATTTTTCACAGAAGCCCATTTTTACAGTTAAAAAAAGTCCTAAATTGTTTCTGTCCAGCCCCTTTAGTGGTTTTATTTAACTGGTCCAATTGGTCCTTCTTAGTAATTTTATGTATGGTAGACTTTATTTTCCTTTATTTTATTAGTATCTTTTTCCCCCTCCCCAATTTAGCCATTTTGGAGGGAGCCAGGGCCCAAAATAAAAGTTTCATTGGCAGATCTTGAACCCACCACCCCAAACTCAGAAAAACAGCTCCTTTATAAACAGAGCTATCCAGCCATTCCTAAAACACCATGCTGTACATTCAAGGGATACCTGAACTCTCAGTGAGCGGGCCTGGTCTGTGCTGAGCTGTGATTGGGCGGAGTGTGCATGTGACCACCTCCGATCTCCAGCTGCTGTGGGAAGAGCCCCAGCTCTATAACTGAGATAAGCAGTGAAAGGTCAGACAAAAGCAACTATTTTTAAAATGCCTGGAGGCAGAGGTGTCGCTGCCCCGGAGAACGCCCAGGCCCTGCCCCCCTGCCCGCAGGCCATGCCCCCAGCCAGGCCCGATACAGCCGGAGACCGAGAGAGGCGGGGCTCCAGCAGAACCCAGGGCACTGGCACCAGAATTTGGAGCACGGGCCCCATGTGCCAGGCTCCAGTTCCCTGCTTCTGCCTCCTCACCCCTTCTTTCCTTCCTGCAACGCCCCCGCTGCTGCTTCCTCTGTGGCAGGGTCCCCCTCTTCTACCTGCCCGACTCAACCCCTTCTTTCCTCCCTGTAATACCACCCCTGCCCCACCAGTACCAGCTTCCCTGTGGCATGGTCCCCACCAATGTTCCCTCTAAGGGGAGAGAGCAGCTGAGCAACAACTGTTGCTTGCTGTGCTCCCCCCCCCACAGGGCCCACTGCACAGCCCCTCCCCCTGCTCTCGCTCACCCCCCCACTCCTGACAGCCCCCCGCTCCTGCTAGACCCCTGGCCCTGGCATCACCCCCCCCCCGCCTGCTAGCCCCCCCCGGTCCCGGCATCGCCCCCAGCTCCCACTTGCCCCCCCCCCAGTCCCGGCATCGCCCCCTGCTCCCGCTAGGCCCCCCAGTCCTGGCATCACCCCCCCTGGCCCCAGCATCACCCCCCCCTCCTCTTAGCCCCCCCCCCCCCCTTTGCCCCCCCGGTCCCGGCAGCACACCCCCCTGCTCCTACTCACCCCCCCCCCCCCAGCCCCCACAAACTTGCCTCCAGGCTGGACTCAAGGCAGGCCCAGCCCTAACTCCTGGGCCAGAGAAGCTCTACGTAGCATGCCCAGATTTTCTGGGCATGCTCCATTAGAGCTTCCCTGGGTGGGAGTTTTCAAAACTCCCTGCTCCACAGGAGCTCACTTGAAGGAGTCTGGCTGCCGGCAGTGGCTGCCAGCTGCCTTCCCTGCGCTGGCAGCTGCAGCGGGCTGCGCTGCAGCACACCAGCGCAGCTTACAGGGAACACTGGTCCCCACTACTGCCTCTCCCTGACCTAACCTCTTCTCCCTACCTCCACTCTCCCCTCTGCCGGTTTCCCCCGTGCGATCCCCACCTCTGCCTTGCTGGACTCCTTTCCTCCATAACTTTCCCCCTCCCGGTTTAAGCCCTTCCCCCTTGCCTGGCCAGCTGGAACAGGACCACAGTCAGCTCCTGAAGGGCGGGAGATTTTGAACTCTCCCAGCCCCAACTCCCAGGCACGGCGCCAGGAGAAACATGTCTGGGGCCTGCAGCTGCTGGCCTGTGCAAGGACGAGTGTTGCCTGTGCAGGTGAGTGGCGGCTTCTGCACCAGCGTTCACCCGCGCAGCTTAGAGGGAACATTGCCTCAGTTCAGGAGTAGATTCATGCCTCTGCAGACCTCCCCTTTGCCTGGGCTCTTTGCGGCCTTTTATCCCTGTTCCACAGCCCCACTTTCAAGTTCTAGAAGGTACCATTCCTTTACTTCACCATATTTGGTACCTGTTGAGAGCCATGTCACCCCTTATTGGCTCTTAGACTGGTTATACTTTTCTTAGTCACAGAATACTGTCCCTTATTATAGGCCAATTAAAATTTGTTATCAAGGAGACATGGTTTTGGAAGTCGTGGTACTGTCGCTGCAGGGCAACTTCTTTCTGCAGACAAGAAACAGACCAACTTCTGCAACAAAACTGTGGTAACCACAGAGTAGAAGCCAAGCAAAAGTGGAACAACTGTGGTAACCGCAAAGTAGCAAAAGCAGAACAACTGCGGTAGTCACAAAGTAGAAGCCTAGCAAAAGCAGAACAAGGACAAAATTAGTATCAAGCCTTATTTTTTAATTCCAGATGGGTTTTATTGACATAAACTGTACCCCCCATTGACAAGGGACATACAATTCAGACCTGCTCTGCATGTGGACAAGAGAGTGGCTGTTGTGGTCTGGAAGATGACAACCCCAGAGTCCTATCACCCCATAACCCACCACTTTGGCATCAGCAGGGCCACCATGGGGACCGCCCTCCTGCAGGTTAGCAGGGCCATCAACCGGGTTCTGCTCATCCACCTCATCACCCCAAGACACCTGCAGGACACCTTCGATGGCCTCACCACACTCATCTTCCCCAACTGTGGGGGCATCTTGGCTGCTATGCACATCCCCCTTTGAGTCCCAGAGCACCAGGTCAGGGAGTGCAGGAACTAGAAGGGCTGCCACTCCATGGTCGTGCAGGCCCTTATGGACCACCAAGGGTTCTTCACTAACATATTTGTGGGCTGGCCAGAGAGGGTGCACAATGCCTGTGTGCTCAGGAACTCTGCCCTATACAGGCAGATAGAGGCAGGCACCTTCTTCCCCACATACAATATCACCTTCAGGAACATACTCTCCTGCCTCATGAAACCTTACACTGCAAAATTGGACACCAGCAGGGAGCTCTTCAATAGGAGGCTGAACAAGTGCCATCAGGTAGTGGAGCACGCCTTTGGACAGTTCAACGCACATTGGAGGGCCCTCCTGACATGCCTGCATCTCACCAAGTGCACCTTCTCTGAGGTCGTCAGCACCTGCTGTGTGCTTCACAATCTCTCTGAACTGTGAGGAGAGATGGTCCCCTAGGTTTGGAAGGCTGAAGCTGAATGCCTTACTGGGCAGTTTGAGCAGCCCAATGCCATGCCCCAGACGCAGCGAGCCCAGCAGCGAGTAGTCATCATAAGAGATGAGCTCATGAACCACTTCCCCAGTGAGGAGCACTGAGGGCTGGGCCTATCACCAGGCATACCCTCCACCCCCCCGCCCTAAAAAATTGTTTAATTTGAACTAGGCAAAACCTAGTGTCAACAGTGACCAAATTGCCAGTATAGACATAGCCGAAGGGACCTCATGAGGTCATCTAGTTTCCATAACACCACAGATCAATGCACTGCCACACAGATTCCTTCCTCCAAACACTACAAGAAGAATATTCTTCGTGGACTCCTCCAGAGGGTCGAAACAAGAGACTTGACTTCTACATTGACTGTTTCTGCCACCGTTCCAAGGCTGAAATCGTGGAAAAACAACATCTTTTACATCATAACCTCAGGCCTGCAGAACGCAATGCCATCCACAGCCTCAGAAACAACTCCGACATTATCATTAAGGAGGCTGACAAAGGAGGTGCAGTTGTCATCATGAATAAATTGGACTATGACCAGGAGGCTTATAAACAACTCTCCAACACAACATTCTACAGACCACCTTCCTCTGACTCCACTGAGGAATACCAAAAAGAATTACAACGTCTACTCAAGAAACTCCCTAAGACAGCACAGAAACACATAAAGACAGAAACACCACCAGAACTGCGGCCAGGGATGTTCTATCTACTACCTAAAATCCATAAAAAAAGAAACCCTGGATGCCCCATCATCTCAGGCATTGGCACTCTTACTGCTGGCCTATCTGGCTATGTGGACTCCCTCCTCAGACCCTATGGATGTGTTCACATGGCAGTCTTATTTTGAAACAACAGAGGTTGTTTCGAAATAAGAAACGTCACGTTCACACGACGTACCATTGTTTCGAAACAATGGGTTCAACAATGGTTTTGTTTCGAACCAACTTAAACCCCATTTGGTGACGAAACAACGTTGTTTTGAAATGATTGTTTCGAAACAATCCCGTCAGAACATGTTGTTTTGAAACAACAGTGACTCGTTTCAAAATAACTGTTGTCCAAACATGCTATTTCGCTTTGAGCTTTTTTCCTTAATTCAAATTAACTTATTTCTAAATAAGGCATTATTTCGATACAAGTTGTTTCGAAACCACTTGTATCGAAATAACCCCCTGTGTGTGAACATAGCCTATGTTATCAACATCCCTAGCTATCTTCAAGACACCACGGACTTCCTGAGGAAAATACAGTCCACTGGAGAACTTCCAGAAAACACCATGCTGTCCACTATGGATGTATAAGCTCTTTACACCAACATCCCACACAAGGATGGATTACAAGCTATTAGAAGAACCATCCCAGATGATGCCACAGCGCAGCTTGTGACTGAACTTTGTGATTTTGTACTCACCCATAACCACTTCAGATTTGAGGATCGTTTATATCTCCAAATTAGTGGCACTGCTATGAGCACCCACATGGCACCACAATATTCCAACATCTTTATGGGCAACTTAGAACAACGTTTCCTCAAGTCTCATCCCAAAACACCTCTTCTTTACCTACGCTACATTGATGACATCATCATCTGGACACATGGCAGGGATGCTCTTGAAGATTTTCAGAGATTTCAACAATTTCCACTCTACCATCAAATTGACCCTGGAACACTCCACACAGGAGATCCACTTTCTTGACACTACAGTACAAATCAGGGATAGAAGCATCACCACCACCCTGTACCGAAAACCTACTGATCGGTATAGTTACCTACATCCTTCGAGCTTCCATCCTAAACACACCACACGATCCATTGTCTACAGCCAAGCCATAAGGTATAACCGCATCTGCTCTGATCCCTCAGACAGAGACAGACATCTTGAGGATCTCTATCAAGCATTCTTGAAACTACAGTACCCACCTGGGGAAGTAAGAAAACAAATTGACAGAGCTAGATGGGTTCCCTGAAGTCAGCCACTACAAGAGAGGCCCAAGAAAGAAAACAACAGAACACCACTAGTCACCACATACAACCCCCAAGTCAGACCTCTGCAAAAGATCATTAAGGACCTACAGCCTATTCTAAAAGATGATCCCTCTCTCTCCAGCGTTGGGAGACAGACCTCGCCTTGCCTACAGACAGCCACCCAATCTTAAACAGATACTCACCAGCAACTACAGATCTAACAAAAGAAACACTGAAGCAGGCACACACCCCTACAACAAACCACAATGACAAGTCTGCCCACATATCTACACAACAGACACCATCATAGGTCCTAATCAAGCCTGCTACTCCATCAAAGGCTCATTTACCTGCTTATCTACTAATGTGGTCTATGCCATCATGTGCAAGAAATGCCCCTACACCTTATATATTGGACAAACAGGATGATCGCTCTGTAAGAGACTGAATGAGCACAGAGCTGATATCAGAAATCAACGAACAAAGAAACCAGTTTCTGAGCATTTCTATCTTTCTAATCACTCGCTAAATGATTTGTTAATGACTGTTGTCAGAGATGTGGCTGGGATATCAAGACTTCAAAGAGAAACAGCTGAACTCGAATTAAAATGCAAGCTAAATTCTGTGAAAGCAGGACTTAATCAAGACTATGGGTTCTTTTCCCATTACGATAGGTAATTTGACTTCAGGCTTCCCATGGTTTGACCCTAACAACTGCTCTGATTTGCTCTTACTGTATGACCTGATCCTATGTTTTATAGCCCTTTGCATTTATTTTCATTCCTTTCTGTAAGCTCACCCATCTTCAAAGCATCTGACAAAGTGGGATTTTCTCCCACAAAAGCTCATTCGAAAAATAAATTTATTAGTCTTAAAGTGCCACATGACTCCTTGTTTTTTTTTTTTTTCCCCCTGCTAAAAGCAGGACTATTCCCATTAAATCATCCCTGCATCTGACGAAGTGAGTTGGATCCCATGAAAGTGTACGCACAAAGAAATCTGTTAGGCTATGTCTACACTTAATTCTTAAATCGATTTAACTTAAATTGATCTAACTGAACTGAAATAAAGATCATTACATTGATTTAAGTTAAATCAATTTAACATGTCCCCACTAGAAACCCAAACTGAAATAGCATGTCCATGGACATGTCTTTCTAGTTCAGTTTAAGAAAGGGGCAACATGGGAGGTGTGGCAAGATGGCACCCAAGAAGGGGCATGCTCCCACCTAATATATAGAAAGAAGAAGGCACCCTGGGAGGGAGAGGGGCAAACAGTGTTAAATCAAAATAACAGTTAAATTGAAATAACGTGATTACACTGAGTTATTTCAATATAACGGTTTTGATTTAACCTTCATTTCAATATAAAACCTTGCTTTATTATTTTGAAATGACTGTTCATGTTTTGAAATGAAGGAGCTCCTCATTTCGAAATAAGAAAACCTAGTGTAGACATGCCCTACTTTAAATCAAAATAATCATCATTATTTCAATTTAACATATAAGTGTAGACATACCCTTAGCCTATAGGATGCCAGAAGACTCATTGTTTTTGCTGTACACAGACTAACACGGCTACCCCTCTGGCTATTTCTACCATTCTCCACAGCTTGTTGACATCCTCAAATTTACTGAGCATGCATTCTATCTCATCATCCAGATAATTAATGAAGATGTTGAACAAAACCAGCCTTAGGATTAACCCAGGGACACTCCATTTCCTACTCTGCTCCAAAAAGACATTGAGCCATTGATCCCAGCGACTGAGTCCTGATGATCTAGCTAGCTTTCTAGCCACCTTATGGTCCATTCATCCAACTCATATTTCCTTAACTTGCTGACAAGAATGCAGTGGGAAACTATAGAAAAAGCTTTGCTAAAGTCAAGGTATGTCACGTCAATGGCTATTCCCTGGCTGTTTTACCCAGGCATAAGTTAAATCAGGCCTGAGACTGCTCTGGACTATGAGTGATGAGTCAGCTTATAAGCATCTATTTTTGTCTCTAAGGCACCCCAAAGCAGCACTGAAGAAGAATTTCGCTCTAATACCCCCTCTGGTGGCTACTTTTTTGGCTAGTCCCAGACAACATCTTCTCCTTAATCCCTTTCTGGGTCTCCTGTGATTTCATCCTCTGGCCACATCTAGAGAAGTCCACTTCCCTTCCAGGGTGGCATGAACATCTTCAATTAGATTCCTTTAAAGTAATTGTCCTTCTGCCCCTCTCAATATCTCTGTGGTTTCCTTGTTGGCAGTGGCAGCTCCAGAGGTGCAGTGAAGGGAGCATGGGACCCTGAGACAAGGAGCTTGCCTCCTCCAGACACCCTCCCCCCAGTCTGGCTGGACCACTTTGATTAATTGGCAGGAAAGGCACATTGACATCTTCATTTTGTTAGTCTTTCAGACTCCAGCATTCTTCACGGGTTTACTGGGCCTCTTAAGGGTGTTCGAATAGCAACGGAAAAAGATCACACCAAAACACTCCTATTAAAGGGTTAAATTGTCAAAGTGAGAGTGGGGGGTTTTGTTTTGAGGAACCTGCAGAGTTTGTTTCAGTTTTATTTATCCTGTTCTGACTGAGAAGGTGGAAGGCCTAGTTTTGTTTCTCTCTGCTGTTGCTTGTGCATTCAACTCTTTCTTTAATCCTCTTTCAAATTAGACCAGTCCAGACTGCTGTCTGCTTTATTCAGATGCTTCTGCTAAAAAAGGAAAGGTAGCTGTCTCGAGAGGGTTCAAAGAAGAGACAAGTGGAGAGAGGAGACAAATTGTTGAGGGAAAGCAGAGTTGCAGCCCAGAAAGCTGGTAAGGGAGAAGAGGTTTCCAGGACCAGGCAATAAAATGTCTTGGTTCTTCTTTGTGAAGGCCCAAACATTCCACCCTATTTCTGCCCTATCATGCTGTCTAATGAAAAACACCCATTATCAGGAACTTTAGACCAGTATTTCATAAATCCAGCCAACAAAACACCTCAAAGAACTTCTGATGTCACAGAAGTACAGGTAGGTTCCCCAGAAAGGTCCAATGAAGCAAGCATTTGTTGGGAGAAAGAATTACGGAGTACTAGCGAGTCTTATGTTTGTGAGGATGAATGTGATGAGGAAAATGATCTGGGGGTGCCACGTGCTGGTCTATTGCCTAAGGTGTGTGTACTGACATGTAAATAAGTTATCTGGTCCAAGTGACATTGCACAGTCTAAGCAAGAAAGTCTCATACAGCCAGTGCTAAAATATTTCCCACCAATAAAATTTGGCAAATCATGGCAACATTTCAGTCCAGCCTGGTATAAACTATACTCCTGGTTGGAATACGGTGCACTGGAAAATGCTGTATTTTGGTTTGCTTGTCATCATTTCACTGGAAAGGATGTAAGTAATGGTGAAAATGTGTTTACTCACAAGGGGTACAGCAACTGGAAAAAGGCTACTGAGAATGATTTAGGTCTGAAGCTGCATAAGCCAAATGCAGTCCAAAAAGAGTGCATGGTGGCTTGGGAGAGTTACAGACAAGCAAAAGAAGCTCCGTTTTAGCCCAATTATGTGATGCTCATATAGAACTTATAAAAGAAAATAGACGTTATGGCTATGTCCAACGTACAGGTTAATTCGATTTAAGTTAAATCAAAATAAGTTAATTCAAAATAAAATCATTAAACTGATTTAAGTTAAATCGAATTAAGGAAAAACACCAAATCGAAATAATAAGCCCGGACACAGGACTTGCTATTTCGATTCAGGAGAGGGGCACCATGGGAGGTGTGGCAACATGGCCCCCTGGCAGGGCCATGTTGCCACCAAATTCGCTGCCTGGCTCTCACCTGGAGAGCCAGGCAGGGGAAAAAAGCCCCCAAGCCAGACATCCCCCTGCTCCCTCGGGCACCCCGGCTGCCGCCTGGGCAGTGGGTCAGGGAGACAGCTTGCCCAGCTGCCCCAACTTGCTGGCTTCCAGAAGGGCAGCAGGTGCAGGAGCTGGCACCCCCAGCTGCCCCGGCTAGCCAGTAACCAGTGGGGCAGTGGGTGCGAGAGCCTGCACCCCGCTGCCCATGCTTCCTGGCAGCCAGCCGGGCAGTGGGTGTGGGAGCTGGGGCAGTGGGGGGTGCCAACTCTCACCCCCCCACACTGGCTTCCAGCAAGCCCAGCAAGCGGGGCCAGTCAGCATCCCGAACTGCCACCCCCTGTGCCCCCCCACCTGCCCTCCCTCCCTGGCCGGGGTGCTGAGGGGGGGTGGGACTTCCCTCCAGGGTGCCATGCACCCTGGGAGGAAGGTCATCTGTTATATCGATACGTGGGTCATATCGATATAGCATAGCCAAACGGGGTTATTTTGAAATCAGAGTTTTGAAATAACCCTCATTTTGATATATAATTGGGTTTTATTATATCAAAATGATTTTCCTTATTTCAAAATAAAGGAGCTAGTTATTTCAAAATAAGGAAATGTCGTCTGGACATAAACATTTTAAAATCGAAATAACTAGTGTTATTTCAATTTAAAAGGTATGTGTGGACGTACCCTATGTGGTTACTCTTGCAGAAATTCTTTTGTTCACCTCTAAACAAAGAATTGCTCAGCATGGACACTGGGCAACTGATGAGATCAGTGACAATTGAGGAAATTTGCTTGAAATCTTGCAGCTAGTTGCAAACCGTCATCCCAGAATTTGAAGCAGTGGTTAACTGCTTTGCAGAATTGCATAAGAATCAGTGGATTCCACTTCTGTAGATATTTCCATGTATATTTTGCTTCCGTTCTCCTCCCTCTCACTGACTTCCCACTTGATCAAACTACAAAAAAAGACATTTCATACATGAGGAAGAACACCTCCAGTTTGGGCCAACTCCCTAGCACCTCACCGTATACATGCTGTCACCCTTTCATCACCATGACTAGAGGTTATCCACTCTCCTTTATTAGCAAATCTAGTTTCAATTCTTTTGCACTTTCAAATTCCAGACAGTCCTTCCTGTGTAGGATCACTCCCATATATGCTCTTTACATAACACATCCAAAGTAGTTCTCATACTTACAGTCCAAAGTCCCCAGAGAAGCTCAAGCTGATCAAACCAAAGTAATTTACCCCAGGTCACACAGGCCCACTGGTCTCAGAAACCATCAGGAAGACCACTCACAGACCAAGATTACAAAAAAACCCATACATTAATGTCACCTTCATTTTCTTCTTGCTTGTGACTGGCATCTGACTCTATTTGAACACATTGTACAGCAGAACTAGTTTAGATGATCAGTGTGCAGTGTAACAGGGCGTAGGGGCTGAGCCTTCAGCAATGATTGAAACAAGAATCACAAATCAAAGAACTGCTGCTATGCAGACTCTAGTGATCTCTCTGAATCTGAAATGAAGGATTGCCAGCTTGATCAATGGGATCTTGGACACACAACAGCATGTCTTGGCTTTCTTACCTGGCCAGGTGTTGTCTTATCTCACTTAGCTCTGCTTCCTCTGCGTGACACCTACCGTATTCCAGGATGTGTCTGTACTAGGACTAGCTCAAAAGTAAGCAACTATATTTGAAAGAAATCCATTATCAGTGTTCTGTGCTGCCTAATTTGTACATAAAATGTTTAAATGAGAATTTTTTTGGAAGCTGTACTCCTTGTTGTAATTTGAATTTGGTTGGTTAATGCTTGCTTGCAGTATAAAGAGGAAACCATGCCACCTAAGTTCATCTAAATCAGTAGGATTTTGTCAGTCCCTGCAGGCACTCTGTCCGGGGTGGGGCAGAGTTGGTGTTCACCTTGCCTTTAGGGGGTCCACCATCAGGGTCTGAGTCTGTTGAGCAGCAGGCCAAAAGTCCTTTAGCCCCCTGCACGCCGCTGGCTTCCCTAGCCTGAAGTGTCCCTGCGTGTGGGCCTCCTCTCAGTGGGCTCCAGAAGCGTAGCTCTCCTCCTCATGCCACATCTCCCACCCGCATAAGGCCATGGCTGAACTTTAAACTTCCTTTTCCTGCCAAGGAATGGGAGGCCTGTCTGACTGTCTGACCTAGAGAGGCCCCCCCAGCTGTTGAGGTGGTAGAGGGCTCCATCTCTGGTGGGAGAGGCTGGTACCCCATTACAGATTTATTTCAGAGAAAATAAGATTAGGATGAGCACTTGCCCACCCTGAAATTCACTGTGACCACTCTATACCCGCATACAAAATTTCTGGCGCCGACAGTGCATGTTGGCACTAGCTAGGCCTTCCCTTGCAAAAGCCTAACCTATGTTGTTCTTCCATCATGATACCCCATTTGTTAACCTTTATCCAGGCCTCTTCTACTGTGTCTTCCCCCAAGCGAGCTGCCACAGCCTACTTATAAAACTGTGCTCTGCCTTCCCTGGCTAGGAGTTAAGCACCCATAGATATGGAGCTGACTAATTTTTTCCCATACCCTGGAGAGATGATGGGAGTTAAATTCTATCACATAGCTCCATGTGGGGTCAGGATCACCGAAAAGCAAAGTGGCTTAAATCATTTAATCTTCTTTCCTTTAGCTGCACTGACCAGAGCTTCAGTGCAGCTGAGGCCTATCATGCTTGTTTTGTGATTTTTCTCTCTCCTCTCTACCATAAGCAAAATCAATATTACTTTTATTGAAGATGCGTATGACGTTGCTTCTCCTCCAACATGAACTTGCACAAATCAGGATCAACACCAGTGAGTTCAGTGCAATTAGACTGCTGGAAAGACAACACAAACAGGTTTTGGAACTGTTTATGTGAGGTGTTGGTGGAGATAGCCTTTCCTGGCACTCCAAAGAGAAACAAGTTCACTGTAAATCTCAGAAGAGTCTGGGTTGGACTAAGGGAACAGACCCAGCATCCAATCAAGAGAAAATAGAGTTGCAATGCCATCCTCAAAAGATGCTGCAAAGGGGCTGGCTCCATGATCCTGGCACCAGGTTATTAAGCCTTATTTTGAAATTTTTCAAAATGTTAGTCAGAAATGCAATGTCCTAGTTTTTCTCTCTAGCCTTGGATTCTAGGCACTTGAGAATGCTTAAATTGCCCAAATCATTAACTTATACACAGTACCTCTGGGGCAATGTGGCACAGTTGGCTCAAGAGGATCATGCTGGTGAAATATCTCTGGTGCTAAGTCCCCTCCCTATGGCTGGTATAAAGGTGTAGCTCTGAAATGTTATAGTTTTCATCTTGTTTAACCAATATCCAGAAAAGAAGACACAACCAGTGTATCCCTAAACTCTGATGGTCACTAGTGGCTGTAATACCCATTAATGATCACCAGCATCTGTAACAAGTTGGAGCAGAGGGCTAGATCACAGTTGGCCCAGGATTGGAGATAGCACAAAGATGATTTAAAGTCATTCTGCAGGTTTTTCTCTGGAATTATACTGTGTGCTGCTTCACCAGAGCCAGGAATCAGGGCCTGTAACACTGATACCATCTGTGATTGCTACATCATAAAGATGGCAAAACTGCTGGGTCATCTGGCATTTATCTGAATGTAAGGACAACAAAATCTATCACCTTCCTTACTAAGCAACAGCCCCAACCTGGAACCTGAAAGTATCATGTTTTTTGTTTGACAGTAAAGCCAAAAAAGGGATAATTTTGGTTTTGGTTTGAATGATTCAAGACTGTGAGTTTTCCCTGGAGTGAATGATCTGTTGTCTAAATGCTGAGGAAGCAAGAGCAAACCAAAGTCCTGTGAGTGTTTTACTTAAATAATTTCTTGTTCATTTTTTCAGGGAAAGTCTCCATGAAACAGTGTTTGGTTTTTGCTTTTGTTTTTGCTTTACTTAAGGTTATTTTTTTCCCCTTTGAATTTGCTAATGTCCTTTGGCATCTCCCTCTCCTTCTTTTCTTTTCTTTTCTTTTTAAAGGATTTTGACTCTTTCAAGTATTTCCCTCTTCTTAGGCTGGGTTCACCCTCTCACATGGAAACATTGCAGACACTCCATACTATGAAAGTGAGTTATCATTTATTGCCAAATGTTACATGCCCCTGTAAGAAAGTGATTTGGCACAGGTAAGACATGAAAGAGAAAAAGATTATCTTTCTTTTTGCCATGAACCAGAATTTGGCAACCTTAAAATTTGAATGTGGTGAATTTCAGCAGAAATCCCCAAAGAATTCATTATGAGCTGATAGCACAAGTCCTGACTGTCCAGCTCTACTCTGGAGCCTGATCTCACAAATACTTATTACATGGATGGCATACTTCTCATTCCCAAGGGCAGTCCATGCAAATCAGCAGGACTATGCATGGTAGTGGGGGGGGAAATCTAACTCTGGCCCTCAAGTTCAGAAAGAGGCACACCAGAGCCTCCCCAATGAAGCAGACCCGTTCCCAGCCGAGACGCCAATGAGCAGAGAACGAGGTGTGGTTCAGAGTTTATTATTCAGCTGAATAACAAAAGGAACTGCATCAGAGGGCAGCAAAGAAGTGCTAGCCCCTCTGAGCAGGCCCCCCCAACAACTCAAGTGCAAGAGAGAGCCCCGAGGGGCAGCATCACAACACTTTTATCCAGTACAGTATGATAATACTATGATAATGCTTACATGATTGACAATGTTTTAGAGACCCTTATATGGTTACATTAACATTATTAAATACATATTAATGATTAAAGATTGCATATAATTATCCCCACCTCTGTTTACTGTTGACATCATTTGCATTATCCTGGGCAGCCGCAGTACCTGCAAACTCATTAATTTCTGCCTAGAGATGCTGACCTTACATTCTTGTGAGGCTATGGTGCCAAGAAGGGTGAGCAGGAGATAGGAGGTAATACTCCCTTTTCAGTTAGAACAAAGACGGATAGTCTAGCTTACATTCCTTGTCCAGATGGTCAGGAGAAAAAGCATGAGAAAGGGGAGATAACACACTTTAACTATCAACTCTAGGCCGCTTGTTAAAGAAACTTAGATACATGACTTGCCAAAGAAACGACCCCACTACCACAGCAACCCACGGCTCTAACGAGGCCTACACTTCAGCACCTTTCTCACTGTCCTACATAAGAGATTACATACAATTTCCCTTACAGTAGTAAATACTAATCTCAACAGTTGTTGTTTGCAGGATTGGATCTCTATATAATAAAATCATCAGAGGAGAGGGAAAGATAATGTCTCCCCCCATGTTTTGAACTGTGTTTCGTATGCTTTTCCACTTCTATTAATTAACAATGGCAATAAAACAGGAAGAATTCACCATTGGTGCGGTTCTACCAAGAATAATTGAGTAAGAGTAAAAGCTGAGTAAGAGTTGAATAAGAGATACATCTTTGGCCCACATTGCTTAAGATTAGGTTGAGAGCACTTTCCAGCCCAAATAATTAAAGCACAATAACTAAGAAAGCCCACCAAGATTGTACCTTTTTCCTCAGTAGCAGCAGACTTTGGGATATTTTGCAGTTGATAAGATTTATTAAATTCCAGATCCGCATAGGTTATTTCCTCTGTCATAGATGGTGAAGATGGACGTTTATATCTCAAAAAGTTAGAGTGCTCTTGAGATTCTGTAGCAGTTGAATGAAGAACAAGATCTGCCTTTTTACAAATAGTTCCTCTTTAATGCATTAATGAGCCAGTCCGGATATCAGAGCACAGTAACACAGAATTTCCTGTGAAAGCATGTTACAAAAGATTGAAATGTTCCCTTTTGACTGAGATATTGTTCCCCTTTCTCCCTCTGTGTCTGGCCCACCTGCCCTCATCTTATTTCTTGTTGCAATATGGAAAGAAAATAGAGCCTTGCCTCTGTAAATGTTGGCTTGTTTTTTAAAGAGGCAGCTTATTTCTGGATAACTAGGTTCAGGATTCATAAGCAGGGGTGAATACAGGCTTCTCACAGCATCAGTGTCATGCTCTGTTGCAACCAGCAGCATTTCCCATTGTTTAGCACACTGCACCATCCAGCGGCAGCAGGCTTGGGATCAATTCCCAGTCCTTATCTCTTGCCACTAGGTGCTGAGAGTCCTGTGTGACCATGCAGAGGATATAAATCCAGGTACTTGGGCACAAATCCTTGGCTGCTATAAAATCAGTGCCGTGATCTTTGACTTCGAGTCCAGTTTACATCTTATGAACATCTGACACCTGGTTTCTACCTCCTCAAGTTAGAAAGAGCAGGGAGTGAGGCAGAGATCAGGGTCAAAGACTGGAGGCACTGTTTGCTCTGATATGTCTAGCTTCAGCTTTATTACTGTTCCTAGAATTTTGCATGCCTAGGCCTAGGTAGATAGTGTACGCACAAGTGCAGGCAGAGGGAAAGATTTTGAAATTGCACAAGAAGGCAAAAGGAGGGTGCAATGTGCGTGCTGGCTTTTGTGTCTTCCATAAGAGCCAGGAACCTCAGTAGACCCTACACTCCTCTCAGTGCAGTGAGCGCTCCTTTCTAGAAATTCCTGGGTACAAGGCTCTCTAAAAGGAGAGGGGAAAGAGCGGGATAGTCTTGTAAGGCACAACGTATGCCACCCTCCTAGAAAGCGGAGCAGCACATGGTGCCTCAGAGAGATCCAGTTGTTATTGTATTTGTCTGGGACATAGCGATTCCCTCTGCTCCTATTAGGGCTGTGAAGCTCTGAGCCACGGTTATTGTTAACTGCCCAGGTGTGACCTTACAATAGCGAGGCAAAGTGTGTAATAGCCAGAGCTACTGAAACAGCCTCCCTTGGGGAGAGGGCTAAGAACCCAGTGATGCAGTGAAATTAAACAGAGTCGGGATTAGATGAGGAAATCCTGTGTGAGATAGTGGACCAGACTGGATGACCCAGGAGTCTTTCAAGTCCCCATTTGTCATGATTCTGTGTCACCTTCCTATTCTACTGAGAAACAGACAACTTTTCTGTGCAAGCCAAAATCCATGTGATGATAGCTGAATGTCTGTCGTTCAGATTTCCTGTAGGACTTACACCATTGTGAAATGAGAAGCATGCACATGGATCAGAAAGAAATTGCACATCAGTGTCAAAATGTGAACTGCCAATAGTGATGGCATTGATTCTCATTTATAATAAAGCCACCTTACACCACTTTGGCAGTGTAAACAGGCCTTGAAGTGAGTCTGGATGACATTTCCATCTACTTTAAGACACCTTTGGGACTCTCAAAGTGATAGAAACCTGCATTAAAGTGACCGAGGAACAGGTCCTAATGTGGGTTTTGTTTGCTTTTTTCCAGCAAGTAAGATGGAAAGCATTATAAACATTAGCATTTATGTCAGTGCATGATAGAAACACACATTTACGGTGGAAGCAAGTTAGATCTTAAAATAACAAGTTTTAATCATCGCAGATGTTAGCCATACAGAGATGGAAAATTTAAGATAAAATATTCAAATGTTAACTTGCATTTTCATAGAGCCATATGCTCCCGATACTTGGCACACAATTTTCTTTACTCACACAACTAGATCAAGTGAGTAGCCCCTCTTCCCTGCCTCAGTCCACTCAACTCACTTGGATTGGCTGGCTGGAGCTGTGGACACTTTGGCTTCTGGCCTGGCTTCTCCTCCTCTGGCTGGCATTTCCCCACCCTGCTCCTGCCCTTCATCCTTTGCCCACTGCCAGGGCATGCACATGCATGCATCCTTAAGCTATGATCTATGTAACTTTCCTGTTCACTTTTGCAATGTAGTTATATGGTTTGATGTCAGTTATGCCATGCAAGGTTCCTTTACGAATGCTCATAATATTTTCTACATGATTTTTATGCTATCATGTTCCCTGCAGCACCATATACATGTGCCCATGTGAAGCACGTTATATAGGTCAGATCCTTCAGACTCCCCCTCTGAGCCTGAAGAAATACATGGCAACAGGAATGCAAATTTAGCTGCCCAGATCAGGTAGAAGTAAGGAGAATCACATGGCAGTACATAAAGTGAGGGGCTGAGGGAGATGAAAAAAGAAACTCATACAGTTGGAATAAGAGAGAAGCTGCTGGCTTTTGGCCAGGGAAATACCATCTTACAAGCAACTGCAAGATACAGAGCGTACCCCTAGCTAGGAGGGCCCAAGCGGGCTAAACACCACCAGGAGTCAGTTTGGGGGGGGGGGTAAGAATGAAGAAAATAGACTAAAGAGTGATGCTGAAATAGCGTTAGTAGAATAGAATCCATCTATTAACCACGCTCAGATAAAGGATATTTCTGACTGCTTTACTAAATGATTGTGCATTAGTTTGCTATATAGTCACTTAAAGGCATATCATAATCAATACACTAGTATTTATTTTATCTAAAGTGGTGTAGATTTTAGAGAGTGTGAGTGAGGGAAGATGGGCATGATATATTTCAGTTTTAAATGACTGCACATGAGATTAGGGTGATCAGGAGTGGGTTCCAATCCCTGTAAGACAGTAGTTCCAACTGTGGTATCTGGGACTGAGGGTAGTTGCTTGGGGACCATCCTACAGCTGCCTAGTCAGTGCACCCCGACTTCATGGGGCTAACTCAGGAGTGAGTGGTCACCTAGCAAAGCAGGGTAAGTAGGGGTCCAGGAGTGGAGATGGGGGGGGGGGTAGCACTGTAGACATAAAAAAAAACAAGGAGTCTTGTGGCACTTTAAGACTAACAGATTTATTCTTCGCATGAGCTTTCGTGGGAGAAAATCCCACTTCGTCCGATGCTTCAAAGACGGGTGAACTTACAGAATGGAATGAAAATAAATACAAGGGGGTGTAAAACGTAGGATCAGGTCATACAGAAACAGCAACTCAGAGCAGTTGTTAGGTTCAAACCCTGGGAAGCCTGAAGTCAAATTACCTTTTGTAATGAGAAAAGAACCCATAGTCTCAATTCCCAGGCTTCCCAGGGTTTGAACCTAACAACTCCTCTGATTTGCTGTTACTGTATGACCTGATCCTACATTTTAGACCCCCTTGCATTTATTTTCATTCCATTCTGTAAGTTCACCCATATTCAAAGCATCTGACGAAGTGAGATTTTCTCCCACGAAAGCTCATGCAGAAAATAAAGCTGTTAGTCTTTAAGTGCCACATGACTCCTTGGTTGTTGTTGTGTTGTGGGTTTTTTTTTGTTTTGTTTTGTTTTGTTTTGTTTTTTTGCTGGATTGGAATAACAAGGATATGCCTTTGGAAATTGACATAGTGTAGACATAGCCAGACACATATCTCTCTCCTTGCTGACTGAGATATTTCCAAATTGCACAGTCCCCTGATAATCCTGTGTTACTCCTAGGAAATCAAACATCCTACATGGTCAACCTCCATGGTTTGCCTTTTTTTAAAGGCTATAAATAGGATACATTCTTATGGTAGTACGTTAGCATGCAGCCCATTCCTAAGCAAGAACATTTATCCTTAAGTACAAACATTACAGACAAAACATTTTAAAAAGAACAAGAACCTATATATATGCTAATAAACTTATGACAGATCACCCAACTACAACAAGGACTCTGGATTGAATTCATTCAGATCCCCCCACTGGCTCCGCTGGTAAGCCAGGGAGGAAGTAGCTTAGGGCAGTGTTTCCCAACCAGTGTGCTGTGGCACACAGGTGTGCCATCAGGCCTGAGCAGGTGTGCCACAAATTTTTTTGGAAAAACTACTCAAAGAGCTCTGGATTGGCTCATGAATATTCATGAGTTCTTTTGGAAACTATATGGTGGTGTGCCACAAATTAAAGGTAAGAAGGTGTGACACAGCAGAGAAAATGTTGGGAACCACTGGATTAGGAGCTCCGGCCCTGTTTTGAAATGCACTTGAGATCTTTCAAATGCTAAATGTTCAGTGATCTGCATCCCTTGCCCCAGGACTTTTTATTCCAGAGATGAATAGAAAGTGAATTAGCTGCAAATCAACTGTGAAGGCTGAGTGCTCCTCATCCACTTTATTACTATTTCTCTATTTTGTTTTAAAATCAGTTTAGTTTTCAAAACCTACTCTGCTGTGTAACATCAGGAATTTCCAGTGACACACAGTGAGGAAAGTGTGAATTTCAAGTATGCAAACAAGGAACATGCAGACACTACAAGTTCTAATTCATCACAGTTCACATTTTTTATCATTGACTTAAATGCAGGCATAATTTCACCCACACTCCCTACAACAGAAAATGTATAGGCCATACTCACAAATGTGTACCAGTCCTGTCAAGGCTGTTTCCCCACTCTGGCATGCTGAGTGCAGAAGGTAGGGGCCTGCAACAGGCCTTAAAACCCACTGGCCTTAAAGCCCGGGCTTAAAACTCTCTAAGGTCACTAATTCCTGGCCTTGGAGTGGTATTGCTGCCACCACACAAATGCAAAACCCCCCTGAAAACCCAGGAAGGCACACTTGGGAATTCCTTCCTGTGAGGTACCCCTCAATCACTTTTATTCCGCCCTCCGGAGTGTGATTGAACTCCAGCTGGTATGTCAGCTGAAACTGAGATTTAATCTCCTTTAGTAGCTGGCTGTGCAGTCTGAGGGAGATGCACACAAAACTTCTTGCCTTTTAGAACACAGAACCAGAGCTTATTTTAAAAAGGGTAAAATCTTTAATTAAAAAGAACAGATAAGAAACACAGAGAGTTGCTTCTCTGAGATTCAACTTAGGTAGTTACACGGTAGTGGGAGGGGGTACATGTGCTCAGCCCAGAGAACTCCAAAAACAAAGAAATACCCTGATTGCCTCTATCTAAACATTTCCTGTGCTACTCACACCTGGTCAGTTGCAAACTTGAGCTTATCTTGGGCATGGATGTTGCTGGATCCTCCAGGCCATTCTTCCTGGCCTCCTCCTGATCCTTCCAGGAGCTCTGCTGCCACCAGAACAGCAACAGGGAAG
Source organism: Podocnemis expansa (assembly GCA_007922195.1). Classification (NCBI taxonomy): domain Eukaryota; kingdom Metazoa; phylum Chordata; order Testudines; family Podocnemididae; genus Podocnemis; species Podocnemis expansa. The sequence continues at coordinate 891,368 of ML682227.1, forward strand.
GCTGCTGCTCCAATTCAAAAAAAAATGTACTTTGTTCCTATCAGCTCCCCTCAAATTCACTGACCAGGGTGTTAACCCCGTCCTCTCCAAGGTTACTACAGCTCCATACCCAGCATAACCCCACCCCACCTGCACCCCAATTGACTGACCCCTTCTCTCCTCAATCCATGGGAACACTGGGCTCATTTAAGCCAAAGAAGAACTAAGGCAAACCAACCACATTTCCATATATTCTTCTGGTTAGTTATTTCTTATTGGCCACAAATTCTGTTAAGCACAGGACAGTTCTAAAAATACAGGGCTCTTCATGAACATGGGCATCACCTCTATTTAGGGCTGTTTCCTTTGAGATGGATGATAAAACATTGTAATGGAAGAAGTAACTAGGACTTTGGTGTATTTGAAAGGCAAGCTTGGTACTATCATCTTCGTAGAGCCATATGTGTGTATGGCTCCCTACAGAGAAATTAAAGATATGGTAAATGTATTTGTGTGTGTGTGAGTAATACAGTGGTACCCAGAAGCCCAAATAAACTCTAGCCCCTCATTTGGGCTGGGTGCTGTGAAAACACTTAGGAAGAGGCGCCTAGACCCCCAAGATCATCTGGCAGTCCAATTAAGACCAAGAGGAAGGAATGGGTATAAGAGACTCACAAAGGGGCGAGGGTGAGGATTCATTCACAGTTGTTTTGCCTAGTGTTGTGATTGTTTGGCTAACCATTATCGATTTTTCTTTTTGTTTTAATTGTGCCTGTGTTCCTTTATTAACATAAAATGTGTGATAACTTAAGCTATTTTCTGCTTTCATTCATGGGTATCACTAGTGGTTTTGTTTGTTTTTAATCATTTGCCTTTTTGTGGTTTTTTTTTTTTAGTTGTACTTAATTATATTTGAGTTATTTAACCAAAGATTTTCTGTACTTCTAAAAATTATCTGTAACCTTTACTTTTTTCTGGGCCCCAGGAAATGGGAAATGAAAGAATCTGACTCTTTTTTCTTTCTGATTGTTGGGCTAAAACTGAGGAAGCAGAGCAAGGAGCAGGGTAGAATGGCAGAGTGGTGTAAAGCTTACCAAAGGGGGTGGGACTAGAAGGGAGCAAGTGGGTCTGGGAAGAACCTGCCAGTCATCTCCAGTTTGCTGGATATTTCTGTAAAACACAGTCCTTATGAAAACAGCACTTCTGCTGTGTCGTGTTTCTTTTTTCAGCCACATCTTCATTAGCTGAGAGAACCCAGGGCAGCAGCTCCCTTCATCCTCCCAGGCATTTGCTTTATGTAAAACAGCAAGCAAACCGCTCTGTTAATACTGATGTAGATATTGCCGCAAATTGCTACGTAGGGACCTGAAAGAACTGACTAACTAGTTTCAGATCCAATACACATAACTTGATGTGACTTAAGGGGCAGAGTGGGCCAGCCCATGGGGTGGACTCCGCTTTCTCGGCCTGCCTCTGGGCTGACCCTCCCTGCCCCCAGGGCAGAACAGCTGACCCAGGGGAGGGGCAGGAGAGCAGAGCCTGGCCTCTGGGCTGGCCCACTCCACCCCTGGGCCAGTTGTTCCCCTGCCCTGGCGGGGGTGAGCTGGCCCACAGGAGAGACCAGCTTCAACACCTTCCCTCTGGGGAAGGGGAGCATCAAAGCAAGAGCCAGCTCGGTGCGCCACAGCCCCTTGAGCTGGCCGTGCAGGAAGCATGGTGAAGTGCTCTGCCTAACTGCATAGCTGCTGGGGTCCCTGCTGGAGCCAGAGGAAGCAGAGCACTGATCTTCCACCCCCTGCTCGCAGAAGAGAACTACTGATTAGGGACCCAGGTACAGCGCACAAGGCTACAAGACACATATGGTTTTCCTACTGCAGCCAAGGGCATAGGAGATAGATGAGGACACCTTCCACCTGGCTGCAGTCAGGGACAGTGGGCTAATTGTGGGGACTGGTAGTCTTTCAGGGTTTTAAAACAAAATCCATATCCCTTGAGCCAAAAGGGATAAGAACGACTGAGATTAGGGCTAAAAGAAAACACAAATTCAAGACCATTGTGAACTCTACCAGAAAAGCAAGACAGAATATTACACGCATAGCACTGATACACGCTCCCAATTCAGGCAACCAAAATTCAGCACTCCTATGAAAAAAACATTATTCATAACCACATCAGCACCTGAGAGACTTGTGTCTATTCTTTTTCCAAAGGCTATTCACCCTGTGACTGGCCGATGAACTGTATTAGTCACTGTTCCCCATTCTGGGGATACTAAGGTAATAGAGCTATAGTAACTGAATTGCAATTTGTCTTGCTTGCTTCTGAAAAATTATACACAAATAAAATAAAACAGGCTGGGATAGGCACCATACCAGCTTATCCCTCTCTTTTAGCATGAGAAGGGTGGAATTCTGTAAGGAAGAGAACTTCTTGCTCTCTGCCTATGACCTCTTCTGTGCTGAAATGTAGAAACAGGTGTCACCTTCCATCCATTGCCATTTTGCAGGGCAAAGTGTACAGCTGGGTCCTACAATAGAGAAAGATTTTTCCTGTTTCTCATCCTCAGCAGTTCATCAGTGGATGCAATAGGTGAGGCCCTGGGTTTGAATGGGCACAGAATTTGTGTGTGGGCAAAGAAGTTATAATCTCTGTGACACTAATACTTTTCAGACCAAATCTGAGACTCTCCATAGTCTGTGTGAGATGAGCTGTGAAGTCTCAGTTCTTTTAAAGTTTAATATTGTCTTCTTCTTTCCTTCTTAATGTTTTCATTGCTGAGCAATTTGCAACCCAGCAATAGAGAACGTTGTTAACAGGGGTCACCCTGTTATGCCGCTACCCATAATCTTAAAAGTTCTGTTTCCCTACGTGTGAGAAGTGTGCATTCAGTCTTTGAAGATGTTAGTTTTGTTAGGAAGTTTCTTTCTGAAAGAGCTGTTACAAGCAGCAAGAGAGTTTGCTCTTCTCCCTTAATTTGAACTAATTTGCTAATGTAGACATAGCGGTTGCAATTATTTCTGTTCCAAGTGTATCTAGTGTAAATCAAATGGTTGCACTAAGGAAATACATATTTTGTCACAGATTCTTCTCCAATGGGAAACAGACCTACCAGGACTCAAAATCTTCTACCACTCACTAACAATATACTTCAGTGGATAATTGTGCATTGTCCAGATAATGGGGATGGACAAGACATGAACTATTAGGAACAAATCTTCTTCCGTCTTAGTAGACAAAATTGCTATTGTTCTGAGTGTTCTTTATTTAAGACCCCTTCATGCCACTCTGGAAGTGTAAAGGGCCTTAAGGATAGTGTAACTATCTTCCTTAGTGGTGTAAAATAGAATCAGTTCCCATTCTATCAGTTCGGGAAGATCATTACACAACATGCTTAAAGAAAGGAAATGAAAGCTCAGAGTGTTCAACACTACATACCCTGTACTTCTCAACCCAGGGACACCCACCTCACCAGTATAGCAACCACTTAACAATATAGATAACACACTACATTCCAACCACTGCCCCAGAGGGATACCAGCTTTCCACAATTTCCTTTACAAACCCTCTATCCCTACAAACATCACCCTCCCAACTATTCCTTTTTCACAGTTCTGGAAAACCTATTCCAGTTCCATGAACGTACTGTTTCTTATAAAAGAAGCCTCTGCTTTGTCAGCAATCTTTCTCCCACAGATTACACTAGACTGGAGAAATCCATTCTTGTACACAAGTTTGAGGCACTCTTACCTCCCTAGGGCGTGAGCGTAGAGCCCCTTCCACACTCTAACACACTTCTTCTCTTCCTGCCTTGCCCTTACTCTCCCTCCCTACTCCAATCCTAGAAACTGAATACAAAAGGAATTCTGACAGACCATACTTGAACACTATAAGGCTGCTGTCCTCACTCTCACAGGACATAATCAAGCCAGCTACTCCAACAAGGGCACATTCCCCTTTTCATCCACCAGTGTGATTTATGCCGCTGTGTTTCAGAAATGCCCTGTGTTGTATACTAGAGAAACAGAGCAGTCTCTGCACTAAAGAATAAAGGAACACAAGTTTGACATAAATAAGAACATTAAAAAAACCAATAGGAGATAATTTCAATCTCCCTGCTCATTCCATTGATGATTTGTTAATAGCTGTGCTCAAAAAAAAATGACTATCAAGTTGAAGCTTCAAAGAGAAACTTCATAATTGGAATTCATATGCAAATTTGACTGTGTGAAGTCAGGGCTAAATAAGGACTATGGATTTTTTTTCTCACTATAACAGGTGATTTGACCTTGTCTTCTTCACTAGTCCGTTCCCCAGTGTTTGAATCTAAAGTACCACAATGAATTGCTGTAACAGTCTGAACTGATTCTATGATTTACCCTTCCTTGCATTAATTTTTCTCACATTCTGTATGTGCCCCATCTTCAAGCATTCAATGAAGTGGGATTTTCTCCCACAATAAGTTATGAGATAAATATATTTGTTAGTTTTTAAAAGTACCACCAGGCTGCTTGTTTGTTTTCCTGAACTAGACTAACATGACTACCCGTTGGAAACCTGTCCTCACCTGACATTCGTTTCATAATCTATATAAAAAGTTGGTAATCTCAACCTGGTTCATACAGGTTGGTATTACTATTGCAACAGGTAATAATTATGTGCCTTGTGAGCAACTTCATTGGGGAGGATAATTATTGAAAGTGTCCTGGAAACTGAATTCCTTTACACTTCTTTTCTCTCCTTATTCCCTGCTTGGTCTTAGCAGTGGTCCCAATAAGCTCAGCATTAACTGAAACTCAAGTCAGAGAACTTACTATACACTAAAATATTTACCCTCTGTACTACTAAGTGATATGAGGCTTCCCTGCAACAGAGTTTTCGGATTCACCACAAATGCAAACATCTTAGCCTCTGGTTAATTGAAAAGTGTAGCAAAGAAGATCTGGGATCAAACATACTTTACTCCAACTTGTTGTGCTTCTAGGCATTTTCAGAAGGCAAGATTCCTGAAAGACTCAGAGGAGGAGGCAGTCTTCTTACAATTTTTGCCTCAGCACTTAGGGCAGTTATGTGGAGGAGACATCTGCAGTCACGCGCCAAAGTTCTGATTTGAACCTTAGTTTACAGCATGTCAAGTTTCTGCTTGACATCAAGCTATAGGTTTTTCTCGCAAGGATCGTAGTTCATATGCATATTCAGTGCCATCAATCTGGGTCTCAATGAAAGCATGAACTGGCTTTCCCAGTACCAACATTAGATGTTAAATGGACCACAAGACTCCTCCTTTGTTTTTCATAACTAACAGTGATTCTCAGTTCTCAGAATCACCACATTCTGAAATGTTGTTTGAATCTATACAATTTGTTTGATTTGCTGAAGTAATCTGATCTGGTGGAATGAAATGCGATTACAGGACATACCTTTTATTCCCATACTTTAAAGGTTTTTTTTCAGTGTCCCAGTAAGTTTTCTCCACTCTGGCATCTGATGAAGTGGGACTTCACCCACAAAAGCTCATATGAAAATTAAACTTGTTAGTCTTTAAAGTACCACAAGACTCCTTTCTCAATCTCTCTTCTTGAAGCTGTTCCACTTTGTGTATGTAATTAAATGTTCAGGGTATCTGGGATTAGAATTTACAGCTACCTCAGCCAAAGTTACCAAGACCCATGATAAATTATTTTCACATGTCTGGTTTGCTTCTTGGAATGGCACCTAAACCATCTTGTGTATCTACCAGAAAAAATAATAGCCAAAAGAATTACCAGTAGGCAAATTCATGTAAAACATTAATAAATTTGGACTCACAAAAAAACAATTTAATTCTTCTTTGAAAGAAAATCACCCAACCCTAGTTAGAAGCCTTGGAGGGATGCTCCTTAATTAACTAGACGGATTTTTGCTGAATGACACAAGCCAGTCCCATTGCTTTCCCAGTATTCCCCATACAATTCTCCTACATCCCTAAACACCACCTGGACCTCACCTGTCTAATCATAGAGATCTAATCATTGGCCTTCCACATAGAACTATAGTATCTTTAACACCACTTGATATTGTTAGCTTTTGACAGTAGACTTTAGATGACTGTACCAAAAACTGGTACAAACACTGCTGAGCCTTAATGCAGCTCCTTCTGCTTGGATACTAATACTATTAAATCACTATCACAAAATGACACTAATTATCCATCCTGTTTGCAATTTCAACAAAGAGGACAAGGACTGATGGTGTCATGGAAACTGATTCTTTTATATTTCACTGCTTTTACTTTCCACTTAACGATAGAGACTCTTCTTTTCATTCCAGGTTTGAAACACATTAACTAGAATCACATCAATATAATCATATAACCATGGGGATGAGGAAATATTTCAGGGCTATTTTTCATGCTGTACCCGTTCTGGAACGTAGGGTTTGAATCCCAGTGCATCTGAACCCTCCTTACCACTGTTCATATTCTTCTCTGCCCCTTCCAAACACAGATGCTCTCTCATTTCTTACAGCCTCTTTGACATATTTTTGAAAACATTTTGCAGATCTCCCTTCTCCAAAGTCAAGTTTTCCATCAAATTGCTAGATGTGATGGAAGGCTAAACAACAGAATTTCCCAAAAGCACTTTTTAGTGAGATATTTACATTATAGTTCTTATAATCACTGTTTCATTCATTCCATTGTCCAAGGTATTTGTGTGTCTGTGCATACACATTTGGATGTGGGTGCATAAGTAAGGATGCACATCTGATTTAAAAAAAGTAAGTTTTTGAAGTCAATAATGAAGTGTGGTAGCTGACTGGGCTGTCTCCTGGGTGGCAGTCTTTCTGGCTCCCCAGACTACCCGGGCTGCCCAGCTGCATGCTGGCACAGCAAGCAGCTTGGGGCCAGATCCTGCTCTCAGCCCCCATGGCCTGCAGCAAGGGCAGGGGCTGGAGCCTGCTCCTAGTTGCCTGTCGGCTGTGGCAGGAGCCAGATGGACCCCCTGGGCCAGATCAGGGTCCCAGAGTTGGGTCGCACCCTGGTGGGGGCAGAGAGTGCAGCCTGAGCACAGACCTGGAGTATGTCTGCTAGTGTAGACACACCCCAAAGTTGACTTCACAACATCAACTTTAAGTTGACTTAAAGTTGATCTTGTGAAGTCAACTTAAAATAGCCCCCCAATGTAGACATAGGCTAAGCTCAATACCCCAATCAATCTCAAGTGATGAGATAAACCACAAGGAAATAGTTGATCTGTAAGGTACACAGCATCCAAATGAAAAAGGTACTTCAGACTAATATCAGCGCTTTGAATTGAGCCTGGAAGTATCAGGACAGTTTCTGGAGCACAGGACAATTATGCATGTTCCTTTACTAAATCCAAGTCATGTGAGTGATGAGTTGCAGTGTTCTCCACCTGAAATGTGAGTGGGGTGCTAGCGTATCCCCAAACACAGTTCACTCAAAAGAAACATTTATTCTTCTCTTCACTTGCGTAACAGTAAATGTTAAAATGACCCTAAAGCTATACAGTAAAATTTGAAAGCAAGCTACAACGTTCTAAGGCCAGAAAGAACAACTGTAATCATATAGTATGACATTGTGTATAACTCAGGCTATCAAACTTCCCCAGAGTAATTCCAGAATTGATAGTAATTAGTGGAAATAACTGGACCATGGCAAATCTTTTTTTTTTTTTTTTTTGGGGGGGGGGGGGCATCGAACCTTGATTTACAAAATGTGAATGATTGAAAATCTACCACAAGTTGATCTGAAGGTCAAGTATCTTCACTGGTAAAAATGTAAAATATATCTCCAGTCTGAGTTTACCTAGCTTCAATTTCCAGCCAGTGGATTTTTTTATACCTATGTCTGCTAGATTAAAGAACCTGTTATAAAATATTCTTTTAACATGTAGGCACATACAGATCATAATTCTCCATGGCTCCAAATGCTGAGATCATACTGAGCATCTCTACACTTACAATTTAGTTTGAATTAATGAGGATTAATTTGGACTGAATTAATGCATGACTACACTGGCTTTTATTACTTCAAACTAAGGAATTTCTTAGTTCGAAGTGATGAATGCTTACTTCGAAGTTATAATACCTTGTTTAACTTTGAAGTAACAGCTAATTTGAATGTATTAGTTTGAATTAACCCAATAGAGCTGTGTTAATTCGAACTAACCCTTATTAACGCAGTTTGACCTTCTCCATCCCAAGGTGACTTCCTCTTTCTGTGTATTAGGTAGGGGCATGGCCTTTCTCAGGGGCCATATTGCCACAATTGCCATGGTGCCCCCCTCCTAAATCGAGATAGCAAGTCCTGTCTATGGACATGCTGGTTCGATTTGGGTTTCTATGGGGACACGTTAGCTTGAATTAACCATTATTAGTTTGTATTTAATCTCTGCTTAACATACAGAAGGTCCTGGGTTCAATTCCCAGGGGGTTGGACTCGATGATCTCATGAGGTCCCTTCCAGCCCTATGATATGATTTGATTTGAACTAACTTCTTAAGTGTAGACATAGCCACTGAGATTTTACTCAGTTTTCATTCAGTCAAAGTTTGACTGACGTCAAAATAAGTTTGACTAAGTAAAAATGTTTATTATCATCATCATCATCATCACCATCATCAAAGGGAAGTCAAGGTATGAATGGACTATGTAGATCATAATTGGTAGTAGTGATACCTCTGGCGCAGGACCAAAGTAATGTACCTTAATGAGTACATCAGAGATGCTTGCACTGTGCAGCCTGTATGTGCTGTACCTGCCCTATGGCTAAATCAAGAACTTCGTCCTATAGGGGATGGATATCAAACTGCCATCACTCACCAGTAGTAAATTCACCAAATAAATGCAATAGTTACTTATGCACAATCCTCAGGGCTAACAGACCTACCAGCAATGCCAAGGAGAGTGTGAGGAAAGTCACAGCTGCCAGACACCATGGAGATGAATTAGGAAGCTCTGGGATAACCAGCAATGAATTCAGTGCCTAAGAGACATATCTCAAATCCCTTGTTTTGCTTGCATTGATTTTTCTTCTTTTCCTCACCTACCCACAGGTCCTGGGTTCAAGCCCCAGGGGGTTGGACTCAATGATCGCATGAGGTCCCTTCCAACCCTATGATTCTATTCTAAGTCCCCACATTGAGCTAAATGCTGATAGTGCAGACTCTGGATCAGGTTCCCCATTGAAACGATGTTGGCTTGGAGGTAGCTGAAGCTATGTATAGTGCCTAAAAAAATCCCTTCCTGTCAGGAGTTATTTCTGGTCAAAAGAGACCTGAGCCTGGGGTCATCCCACTGCAATCTGTCTGCAGGGATCCTGTGCAGCCAAAAGGAAAGACTAAAACTGAAAGCATTACTTTTCCCCTCAGCATCTCTTTCTACCTCCACCACCCGGGATGAATTATTCTCAGGCCACTGACAGTTGTAATTTTCCCCCTCTATACACGTGGAAACAAAAAGAGTCCTGAGGCACTTTGAAGACTAGCAAGTTTCTTCAGCTATAAGCTTTTGTGGGTCCGACCCTGGGATTGGGGTCCTGACCTGAAATGTCTGGTCAGCGGCATTTCTGGAAGCACTTAGTGAGATTTCTGCTTAAATAGAACACAGCCTGTTACATCAGGCTGTAGTAGCAAGTCATTGTAATGGGCACCCCAGTTTACATGGCAGGGATGACACAGCCACCCACTATTTTACCCCTTGTATGTCACAAATGGCAACTAAGATGATCAAATATATGGAACAGCTTCCATATGAAAAGAAACTGAAGATTAGGGCTGTTCAGCTGGGAAAAGAGACAATTGAGTGGGGGATAACTGACAATGATAAAATAATGAATGATGTGAAAAAAGTGAATGAAGAACTGTTATTTACCCTTTCTCATGACACAGAACACAGGGGGAAACAACTGAAATTAACTAGCAATAAATTTAATACAAAGAGAAAGCTGTTTTATTTTTACACAATTAACCTATGGACTTCGTTGTCATGGGATATTGTGGGGGCCAAAAGTATAAGTGCATTTTGTGCTGGTAGCCCAGGGGTTTGGGCACTCACTTGTGGAATGAAGAACCCTGGTCATATTCCACCAGGGATCTCCCACATCCTGACTGAGTGCACTAACCACAAAATTACAGAATCGTTCTCATACTGGCACTTTCTGTCCCTCCCTGGTCCCAATGTTTCTTTGAGAGACAGCACTCATCTAGCATATGAGATGCTCAGGATATAGTCCCCTTGTGGAAAGGATTCTCATTTTTGGACATAGTAGGAGAGCTTAAAAAGGAGAGAAGGGAGTCCTACATCATAATGCCATATTGTGCAGATGACAGAACATTCACCTGAGATTGTGAGACCTCTATTAAAAATCCTCCTTACCATTAGGAGAGGGGACTTTTAGTGGATACCTCCATCTCAGTTGAGTATCTTAGCTACTATAAGATATAAGGAGAGGCATTCTCTCACCCTGGGCTACTTGTAAGAAAAAAAAAAGCGATAAGTGTTTAACATCCAAGACTGGTTTCCCCCTAAGAATGAGTGGCAGAACTAGGGACCTCTTTGGAGCCTGGATATTGGTTCCTATTTCTGTGAGATGGGAACATATTGCACACACCTCTCCTGAGCACCTCTGATTGGTCGCTTAGGTAGTTCCCTGACTAGTGTGCTGGCTTTTTTGAATAAAAAAAAAAATAAAGGAGTTCTGTGGCACTTAAAGACTAATGGATTTATTTTTTGCATGAGCTTTCATGGGAGAAAATCCCAATTCGTTTTTTGAATAAGCCACCTATCTCTCCCCATGCAGTGAACAGGAGTCTAAACATTTATCTCTGACTCTGTAAGCTGTAGTGATAGTCTAGGTTCCTAAAAATTAGGCAGCGTGATAGTGTGCCATATTTAATTCCCTTTGTAATTCTGGGCCCTTAAAAATCCGATATTCAAAAGGTTTTTTTTTCTGGGCCTCTGCTCACAAGATCTAACCTAATAAGATTTTATCTCTACGTTCTCTGCTTCAAATATATGCCTCAAGTTCCTAGGTTCAGTTTATCACCTGTTACACATTCCAGGTCTGGACTGCTAGGTTTTGTGTATGTTATCTGCAGTTACCAGCAGTCCTACTTTGACATTGACAGTAGCTTATTTATACAATTTACTTTCTGTGAGTCTCTCTTGTTATTGTGTCTTGATTATCATAACTGAATCCACATGCACAAGAAAAGTGTACTGAGTACATGTGATCTCATCCTGATTGAGCCAGAGTGCCTTTGGGAATATCACTGGACCAGAGTTTGACAGCTGTTTTCTCACAGATCCATAACTGGTTCACACTGCAATACTTGTAGTTACTAATTTTCATTCCATATAGATAGCCACAATCGTAGTACGGATGTAATTCAATCCTAGAAAATAAAATATCATTGTATTATGTTTTGATATTGACGCTCTGTGCATGATTTCAGGGCATTGCATATTTGTGTTTCCCGAGGGTAAGTCATCTGCACCTGATCTAAAATTGGTTCTCATGACTCTTCTCCACGTGGCAGTTCAGCTGTGCCAGCTAGTGCATTGTGGGGCCAGTACCAGCCCTCCACTGCTGCTTGCCTGCTCCTTCCCCTTCTCCACCAGATAGGGGTTAGTAGTCCCACAGGGTATGTCTACACCCAGAATTGAATTCGAATTGATGACAATCAATTCAAATTCAATTAAGTACATGGCCACACTCGCTTTCCTCAATTTGAACTGAGGAACTGCTCAGTTCAAACTGATGAAAGCCGACTTCAAAGTGGTCAAACCTCACTTGACTTCGAAGTCCTGGTCAATTCAAACCCAGTACTTAGAATTGACCCAGTGTGGCCATGTCAATTTGAACTCACTGTCAGTTCTAATTAGCCACAGCTTGATTTTCCCTATGCAATTGCGCCCCCTGCCTAATTGGAACTAGCAAGTCCTGTTCATGGACATTCTAGTTCAAATTAGGGTTTTTAGTGTGGCCATGTCAATTCAAATTGACTGAATCTGACCTAATAATTATTAGTTTGAATTGATTAGTTCAAAGTCAGTCAATTTGAATTAACACTCTAAAGGTGTGTTCACACAGGCTTCTTATTTTGAAACAACAGAGGTTGTTTGAAAATAAGAAACAGCATGTCCACACGACGTACTCCCATTTCGAAACAAGGGGGTCCCACACTGTGGACATGCTATTTTGTTTCCCTTATTTCGAAGACACTTTTTTGTCTTTCGAAATAAGGTGTTTTGAAATAACACATTATTTCGAAACGGCTTGTTTTGAAACAAGCACTTTGTGTGTGAACATAGCCTAAGTGTAGACATAGCCACAGAGACTTCTGTTGCTCCTATGCTTCTAATGACAATACGGAAGGCTACGTGGGCAGCACACACTTCTCTGTACAAGGACACAAGACAGACCACAATTTAGTCCTGCATACTTAAAACTCACCAATCTGCTTTCTGTGCCAAAAGAGCTGAGTCATCCTCCCAGTACCACTTGTCCCCTTTAGATTTATGCAATCCAATCCAGTAATATTGTCCACTGTCTCTTGGAGGTAGAAATTCCTGTGAATGAATCACATAGTTATTTCCAAAAAGAAGCCAGAGAATTGCAGCAGAGGCCGGGAGCATCCGCAAAGGGCCGTGGACTATAGTGGTGTCATTGTTCTTCCAATAACCAATCAAAAAGTCAGACGCAGAACCTCGTCTCCTGTTTTCCTATGCTTTTCTTATTCCCCCATTGCATATATCCCTTGCTGTCCTTTAAGCAAATGCTGGATCAGATTTTAATGACAGAACTGAAGATCTGAGAGCTCCCACATATAAAAGACTTTGCCCCATTTTTATACATTCAGTGGATGGTATTTGAGAGGCTTCTTAGGAAGAAGTCTCCATTAAAGTTTTCTGTGCACATAGAGACACAGAGAATAATAGATATATTGTATAATGAAGATGTACATGATGGTTGTGTGACATTTAGTGGATGTTAAAAGGACATTTCCTGGGTGATGTACAAAAAAGAAAACTGAGATTCTGGCAACAAAACAATAAAGTTAATGTGGAGGGAGACAAAAAGTAACAAGACAGGTACGCATTTTAATATCACAAACCTAATTCAGTCTTCACAACATATGCCCAGAAATCAGGGCCAGCTCAGTCCATAAGCAAATAAGGCAGTGGCTGAAGGTACCACTGCTTTATGGGCACAGCGGTGCCATGCCAGGGGCAGGGTGTGCCAGCTCAGAAGCTGTATCTGCGCTCTCACCCCTTCCCGAGCTGGCCACTCTGCCCCGGGAGGGTATGGGGCGGGATCTGCTTTCTTGCCCCACCTCTGGGCTGGCCCTCCTCACCCTTAAGGAAAACCATTTGGCTCAGGGGAAGGGTGGGAGAGCGGAGCCTGGCTTGTGGGCTGGCCCACTCCACATCTAGACTGGCTGTTCCCCGCCCTGGGGGTGGAGCAAGCTGGCCAGAGTGGAGGCTGGGTCCCATGCCCCTCCCTGGGGAGTGCTTGGAACATGGCCTCTGCAGGCACACAACCAAAAGTCGGCCACTTAAGCTGGCCCGGCCAAAAGTAGGAGATAAGTCAGTAATTCTCCACATGTGCTTCATGGGACCAAAGTGGCCCTGGAAGATCTTTCAGAGTGCCCCCACCTCTCCCCTTCCATTGGCTCTATCAGGGAGCATGGCACTGTTCTCTGCCTAGGTCCACAAGTGCTGAGGTCCCTGCTAGAGCCAGAAGAAGGGAAACATCGATCTTCCATCTCTGGCTGCAGAAGAGAGCAACTGCCTAGAGACCCAGGTGGAACACACAGGGCAATAGGACACAAATGGTTTTCCTGCTGCAGCCAGAAGGATGGGAGATGAGTGAGGACAGTCTGGCAGCAGTGGGGGCTGGAGTGCTAGTGGTGGAGACTGGTAGCTCTTCAAAGTTGAAAAATGATATCTGTAGCCATTGAGCTGAAAGGGTTGGGAAACAGTGGGATATGGGGTCTGGTTACCTACTGTCCTGTACCTTGCATTTTTATTTACCTGAGGACAAAGTGGATGTAACACCTACTAAATCAGAATGCTGGCATTTTTATGGCCACTTAATTCCAGTGTAAAAGAAGACACAAATTTCAGGACCATGGTAAATAATGCTTCTATTCCTCTAAAAACTAAAAAAGCAGGACAAAAATATCCATAGCACTGATCCAAACCCCTTGTTAAAGCAGCAAAAATGAAGAATCCTTGTGAAAGAAACTATTGTTCATAACCACAACAGGACCTGAGAGACTTGTGTATATTCTTAGCTTTACTGGTACATGCTGGCAGTCGGTTCCAAAGGCTATGACTGACATATGTGCTACACTGTTTGCCACTCTGAGGTAACAGACCTACATTAACCAAAATGCAATTTGTCTTGATGGTGTCTGAAAAATTATATACAGATAAAATAAAATGGGGTGGGATAAGGACCATACCAGCTTAGCCTTCTCTTTTAGCATGAGAAGGGTGGAATTCTGTAAAGAACAGAACTTCTTGCTTTCTGCCCATGACGTCTTCTGTTTTGAAATGTAGAAACAGCTGTCACCTCCCATCCATTGCCAGTTTGCAGGGCACAGTATACAGTCGGATCCTAGAAAAGAGAGAAATTGTTTCTGGTTCTCATCCTCCGCAGTCCAGCAGTGAATACATTAGGCAAAGCTGGGGGGTTGAGTGGGCATAGAGTTTGAATGTAGGCAAAGAAGTTGTAATGTATGTGACACTAATACTTTGCAAGTCAAACCTGAGATCCTCAGTAGCTTATGTGAAATGAGCTGTTAAGTCTCAGTTTTTTAAAGTACGATATTGTCCTGGGAAGGAGGGGATTTCTCATTGCTGAGAAGTTTGCAACCCAGCAGTAGAGAACGTTGTTGACAGGAGTCGTGCTGCTACAAATAGTCTTAAAAGTTCTGGTCCTCAGCATGGTGGGAGTGTGTGTGCAGTCTCCAGGCTAGGCTACGCTGCTAGTGGCACTGACAGCAGAGCAAGTTTGATTGAGCATCTGTAAAGAAGCACTTAGTCAAATGCATAGTTAGCTGAAGGTCAATTTGTTAAGACCTACTTGTCTGGTTAATGTAGTGCTTATTTGACAGGAAGGCATTTCCCATCAACTCACCACTTTGGGGACCCTTTGGTTAGGCAGTTGAAGGGAGAGACATATGGTATTTTAAGTAGCTCACGGTCCTGCCTTTGATGGCCCTGCTGAAATCCCTCCTGCAGTCAGGGCTGGCTTGACCCAAAAGCAAATCAGGCAGTGGCTGAGGGCACCACTGCCTTACAGGCACCACACCAGCGGCACAGCAGGCAGACTCAGAAGTTAGACCCGCTCTCCTGCCGGTCCCCTACCTGGCCACTCCACCCTTGGGGGCAGAGCAGGCCAGCAAATGGAGTGGGCTCTGCTTTCTTGCCATGCCTCTGGGCTGGCCCATGCCATCCCTGGGCCAGCTGTTCCCCACCCTGGGAGTGGGACAAACTGGCTGTAGTGGAGGTCAGGTTCCGTGCCCCCTCCCTGCAGGGGGGCAAACCCACAAGCCAGTTTGGGGTGCCACAGCCCCCTGAGCCAGCCCTGCCCACAGTGTGGACCAGAACTTTAAGTACTATGTTAGTTTTCTAAGGGAACATCTTTTTCAAAGAACTGTTACAAGCAGCAAAAGAGTTTGTTCTTAATCTCTGTAACTAGAGTCCACTCTTGGGGCAGAGTCACCTCCTGGGGACCAGACTTAGTGTCTGCGCAGGGATTCCTGAAAGCAGGGATTGCCTGCATTCTGTTTGTGACTGCTCCTATTCTTCATGTATCTAGTATAGATCAAGCAGTTGCACTAAGGAAGAGCCCAGATGCCTTGTTACTGATTTATCCTCTAGTGGGAAATTGACCTTCCAGTACCTGAAATCTGTTATTACTTACTTCCGTGAACAATCCTGCATTTGTTGCTGAATGAGATAGACAAGTTATAAACTATTAGGAAGACATCTTTTTTCCATTTTAAAGGACAAAATTACTAGTGTTTTGAGTATCCTTTACTGAAGGCCCCTTTTACAGCTCTGGAAGTACAACAGGTCTTAAAGAGACTGGTCAGGCAAGATGACCTTACTGGTTCCTTGTCACCTTACCATCGATGAAAACATAAATGGCTACTTTAGTGATGATGTAAAATAGAATCAGTTCTTATGTTATCAGCTAAGGAAATCACCATGTATCATACTAAAGCAAAAGCAAGGAAATGTAATGTCAGAGCAGCTAACCATGCATAACCTTTAGTTCTCAATCCAGGGATACACCTCACCACTATGGCAACCACATTATAATACAGATACCACATGACAGTCTTTACACTGCCCCAGAGGTATACCAGCTTCCACAATCCTCTTTACAAACTCTACCCCTACAAACAGAGTTGAATTTCATCCAAGCAGACTCCCAACTATTCTTTTTGAACAATTTAAAAAACCTACTACTGTTCCACAAACAGGCAGTTTCACAAAGATCCTTTTCATGGAGGTGGCCTCTGCTTTGCGACCAGTCTTTCTCCCACAAGTGACACTTGACTGGAAAAACCCATTAGAGACTGTAAGTGTGAGAGCTTTTCACAGACAGGGCACATTTCTGGAAGAATGAGAAAATGGGACTACTGTACTACCATTCTCACATGATCAAAAGAACATCTGGTGAAAAGAAAACTGTCTTTTTCAAAACCAAATCTTTCTCACGCTTTCTACGGAGAATCATTGTGCTTAAAGTCTTTCTTCCCATGTGTCAGGGTATATTTATGCTGCCAGGGATGCATGGATCAATGCTGAACGGTTGATTGAGCTTGCTGTGAAGACCTGCTCAACTGACCCTACAGGTGCTCTCTGGCTAACACAATAAATTCACCCTCTCTCCATGAAAGAGTAAGCCTGCATTGATTGGTGGGTATTTCCCATTGATGGACTACAGTGAATAAGTTGTTTTACAGAAACATAAGTTGACAGGAGATATGGAAGTGACATAATGTAGCTTGTGTATCTCCTGTCAATCACCCATGGTCTGTAGACCAGTCTTCAGAGCAATGACTACGCAACAGAGTCAATGTCTAAATTTCATAAATAAGTTATTTTCCCTACTTCCTTGGGGTTCTAGACAGCACAAACACACATCCTGATGATTTTTCTACCCCAGCTTATATTTTTACAAGCTTGAAATCCAGTTGCCCAGTTCCACATTTCTGAGGTTCTATAATGGATTCCTTTTAAAAGCCATAAATATTGTTTCTTAATTGATCAAAAAGGCACCTTTGAATAGAGGTTAGGAAATAATCACATAAAGGAGGGGGATATTTTGCTCAACATCTTAAAAAAAATTCAAATCACTATGTAATTTTTTTTTGCTAAAATAAATTTATGAATCAAATTTTTAAAACATTTATTTAGAAAGTAAGTGTTGAAATGAATCATTTCAACAAGTGTTAAAATAAACCATTGGGTTTAGTTGAATTTTTTTTCTTTTCATTATTTGACTGAATTTTACCCAAGTTCACAATTAATTTTGGTATCCAGTTTGGACATCTACTATTCACTGAATAAAAAATTGCCTTGCTCTACTGCTCAGTGCCATGAAGTACTCCTGCTTACCCACATATTTAACATATTGATTCTTTCACAATTCATTATCTTTCCTCAGGCCCAAAGAATTAAATCCTAATTGAACCCTAGTCCTAGGATTGAAACTGAATCCTCCACACTATCCTGTAGATCACTAAACAGCCTTACTAATGCAATGGTTCTCAGCCACCATGTCAGGACATATTATTGTATCACAACTCAGCAGTAAGTGAGCCACACATTGCTGGGGAGGTGGCTGGATTTGGACTGTAGGGAGTGGGCTAGTGTAGGGTCACAATATGCCACCAAGTGTGTTGCAACTTACAAAAGGTTGAGAACTACTGCTCTAGTGAACATCTACTATCTACTACTGGTCTATAGATGATGGGAAGTCAGTTAGTAAAAGTCCAGTTACTAAGAGGCAGGTGTCCACATTGCAAAAGCACCAAAATAGCTAGGATTCTTTACCTGTATTCTTAGTAATTACAGTACAGAAGAAAAGAGCTGACTAGATCGAGAAGCAGGAATTCCCATGAATCTTACATGTCCACTAACAGCATTCGCTTAGTTGTGGTCTTTTTCAGTGCAAGTGTAGTTAGATTTGAATAGTGGTGCTATGGAAGTGGATGAGGAAAACTGTACAAACATTGCCAAACCTTTAGCTATACTGGAGTAGAGGACAGGAGTTCATTTGAAGAGCAATCCTTCTCACCATTTTTATTATTATTCTTTTCCTCCCCTTCTAAGCACAAATTATCTTCCATATCTTGCAGCTTTTTAGAGAAATTTGTTTGTAGAGTTTCCTGGTTCCTCATGAGGATTCCAATCTGTTTCTCGAAATCAGTGGAAACCTGAAAAACTGAAATTCACAAGTCATTTTCCATTTTGATCATCTATAAATCAAAATTATTCCTGCGTTCTTACTTTTGGTGATTCAATTCCTCTGGTTTAAATGGTGTGCCTTATTTCACGTAGTAATGCTTAGCAATAATATTAGAGGTTTAGCATGATTTTTTTTCATGGAAAAAGAATATTATGAAGTAAGCTAGCTTGTTAATGGGATACAAGAGCCTTTCTTTTGCAACAGTCTGTATCCAGTATTAACCAAAAGACATCCCCACCAGAGAACTGTTCAGTGTGATATGAGCTAGTTAATGTTGCTGCCATTCCTAATAGGTCAGGTTTCCAAATCACGAGAACCATAATCGTAATTGGAACAAGAAGTCTTTCCTTTGGCAATTTAAATAGACAAGCCAAGGAATGAATGGGCCACAGAGACTGTCACTGGCAGCAGTAATTCTCTGGTGAAGAGTCAAAATAAGGAGTATTAATGAATGAGAGTGTATCTGGGAAATTTGCATTACCAAGTGTACCTCTACAATAGTTAAATCATCTGCTGCAGACTACAAGGGGTGATCTCCATTAGGCCTGGATTAAGGGCACACAGGGCCATGGGCTGCCCCCCCACACCATCGGGCCCTTCCTCCTCACTGCCCCTCCTTTTATCTGCCCCCAATGTGTGGGCCCCACCTGGGCCAATGCTGGGGAAAGTGCAGAGACCACACTTCCACCCCAAAACTGGATGGGCTGGTCCATCTCTGGGGGCAGGGGCAGGGCCAGGACCAGGGCCAAGCCTGGAGTTGAAATGAGCTGCTGTGCAGTGCACCTCTGGTGCGGCCTTCCAGGGCCATGGCCCTGCAGGCCCTACTGAGTGCCAGTCAGCCCCTCCCCTGCTCCCAGAAAAGAGTGAGCAGGGCTGGCCTGCCCCACTCCTGGAGGCAGACTGAGGGGTCCAGGGCGGGACACGAACAAATCTGGCCCAGGGACCCGCTACTCCCCTGTTGCCAGCAGAGTTGTAGCTCTCTACCATCTGCTGTCCCCTCCAGTGCTGTGGGGGTTAGGCCAAGCAGTAGGGGGGCATAGGAGCTGGTGACCCCTTTTAGGCCAGGGCCCAGGGCTCAAGCGCCTATAGTCTTTTTGTTGATCCGGACTTGATCTCAATCTGGCATCTTTTGCAAGCACCACAGTAAGGAATAAATAAGTACCAATACTTACATACAACCCCCAGGGTGAAGAGCCCTGCCAACAATACCAAGCACAGTGTGAGGAGAATCAGCGCTGCTAGACGCCATGTAGCAGATGAAGCAGGGAGTCCTAGCAGAAAAAGCAGAAGTTCAGACCAGTAATATCTATCTATCTATCTATCTATCTATCTATCTATCTGTCTAAAAGACCTTTTCAGAAGACCAGCTGTCCCCAAAGGCACCATCTCATAGTTGAGAAAGAAGGCTGTGTTTGTTTCAAAAAAACAACCACCTGTTTAGAGAATTGAAGACAACTGTAAAAATTTTCACACACACACACACAGAGAGAGAGAGAGAGAGAGAGAGAGAGAGAGAGAGAGAGAGAGAGGGCTTTGAATTTAACATAGTTTGGTAAGTTAGGAACAAGTTATGTTTTATCTTTTGTGAGATATCAAGGCCAGCAAGCCGGCAGAGAGTGCACCTTTCTAAATGCTGGATAGAGTGTTGCTAAAACTCTTCCCCCACCTGAGGGGAGGAAATATGGGGTCCAGACTCAAACTGAATACAGGGAACCACTAATGAAAAACAAGGATGGCCATGGGGGTCATAGTGTCAAAACAAGGGACTTGGAAGGGGATGCTGGGCAGAGAAACCCAGACAGCACCCGCTGCTCCTGGAAACATGAGGGAGCCGGTGTACACTGCCCAGAGGAACTCTGCCTGGATGCATGCACGGATGAGGGACCAGAAATAGGCTCCACAGTTGCAGCGAGCCCTTCAGCCAACCTCCTATCCCTGGTCTTGTAGATAGTAGCCTTGTTGAGGGTCAGGAGAAGGTTGACAAGGAGGTCCCACGACCTCATCAACCCACAGATAGTAAGGCATAGATGAACAAGTGAGGGGGAAATTGCAGCCAGAACCTCAGGAGGAGGTTCTGAAGGAGCTGGAAGAGAGGCTGCCATCTGATGCATTCGAGGTATGCATGAGCCAGGGTCTCCCTCATACTAAAGAAAGGGCAACTGTCAGGGTAAAGAGTGAACAACGACAAGCATATTCCTGTGCTCACAACTACATGGAGGCGCCACCAGCTGATGTCCCCGGCAAGCTGCAGGGTTAGAGTGAAGTACAGGCTGGCCCACTGGGGGTCCTTGCCCTCCTTTGGTGAAATCAGGTCCTGCCATTTGGTGTCTGGGAATGACGTAAGGGCAAGCAAGTGGATGGTATGGAGTACAAAGGTGTGCAGATATTTTCAAGGTGTTATTCAAAAGCATGCTGTCTGCCGGTCTAGCAGCCAGCTGGGAGCATGGGGCAGGGGTGGCTTGGGGTGCTTGCGAGGCCAGGGCCTGATAATGAGCTCCAGAAGGCCAGAATTGAGGGTGTGTGTGTGAAGAGTACCTTCTCACAGGACCTGCTCAACGGAGAATAGGGCAGCCTGGGGCAAAGCTGCCTTCACCTCTTGGACTAGGAGCCGGGGGGCTTGCAGAGTGGAGAGCCCTATGCACTCAGCCAGCACAAGGAGATCCACCCAGTACCCTTGGGGGTAGTCCAAGAGGTTGCTGACCTTGGCAATGCCTGCCAGGACCAGCATCCACCTCACTGAGGTGGTCTCCACCACCTGTACACTAAGATGGGGCTTGTATAGCAGGGGCTTTGTGAGAAGGTCCTCTACCTCAGTGGCCACTATGGACCCAGAGGCCAAGACAAGCCTCCAGGTACAGAGGAGGTGCTGGTAGAAGGCCAGCTGTTCAGAGAGGTTTCAAGGGAGACCTCTCAGGTGGATGTAAAAGATCTGCTGGTCGTATCAGAGCCCTTGGCGGCAGCACAGGAAGGTACACCCCAGATGGCACCATGCCAGACTACCTGCACCATAAATGAGTCTCCGCAGGGGCTGCAGGCAGAAGGCATAGATCAGGCCATGAACATGGAACAGGCCATGTTCTCCCTCCTCCAAAGAGAGACTCAGGATCCCTGCAGAGACCCAGTGCAGCCTTGGCCAAAAGACGTCTAGAACTGGCTTTTGGAGGTTGACCAGGAAAATGAAGGGCAGGAGCAGGGTGCTGAGCTGGCGCCCGGGCATGCACAGGACAAGCCAGTTGATAACCAGCGCCCACCCATCCCCAAATGGAGAGGCACTGCAACAGTCCCATCCATCTCTGCAACTGCTCAACAACCCTGCCCTCTAACTCATGCCAGTTCTCATCTGGGGAGGAGTGTGTGGCAGAGAGGTAAAGACCGAGATAGAGCAGTGGACCCACGCTCCACCGTGTGGCTTGAAGCACAGGTGGGAGGGAGTTCACTGGCCCCATGGCCCCTACCATTGTGGCAGAGCTCCTGACCCAGTTAACCCAGGCGGAGAAGGCTGCTGAGCAGATGGCCAGGCAGGCCTCTGACTGTACCATGTCACCCAGGTCATGGACCATGAGGAGCACATTGACAGCATACACTGACAGAACCAGCCACAGCTCCCGCTCACGGGGCACCAACCCCGTCAACCTCCAGCAGAAAAGACAAAGGAAGGGTCCATGGCCATAGCATACAGCTGGCCCAACATCAGGTAGCCTTGACCCAGTCCTCACCTGAAGCTGATCACTTCAGTTAGGGTCCAGTTGAGCCTGACCAGGCATTCTGTGGAGGCACCCCACAAACAGGGAACCAGAGCTGAATGCCCACCATGAGCCAAGGAGATACATGTGGTCCATTCAGTCAAATGCCTTCTTCTGGTCCAGGGCCAGGAGGGCAAACCACAGAACACCCCTACACCCAGGCTCTAACAGATCCTGAACCAGATAGAGATTGTTGAAAATAGAGCAGCATGGCACAGTGTAGGTCTGGTCAGAGTAGACCACATCCTGCAGCACAGACCCCAGCTGCAGCAAGATGGCTTTGGCTATGATTTTGTAATTCATGCTGAAGAGTGAGAGAGGACAATTCCAGAGGTCACAGAGGCCCCCTTTTTGGGCAGCATTTCCCTTGAACTCAGCTCAGATGGTGGCAAGGTCTGGACCAGGGATGTCCCAGAACATGCAGTAGAACTCCAAGGTCAGACTGTCTATTCCAAGAGATTCATTGGTGGGCATGAGCTGGAAGGCTTCTGAGAACTTAGCTGGAGTGAGGGATAGCTCCAGCCAGTCATGGTTACCCTTGTTGACTATGGGAAGTTTGCCCCAGCGCATCCTGCAGGCGGCAGCTTAAGTCGGATCTGGGGAGAAAAGGCTGACATACAAGGCCCTGCCCCTTCCACACTTCTTCTCTGGATCTGTGAGGGAAGCACTGTCCTCTGCCAGGAGTAGGTGATGTGCTTTTTGCCCCTCCCACCCATTTCTCCAGAGTGTAGAAGAAGCGGGTGCCACAATCTATTCCCGAAGGAGATGGATGCAGAATCAAAAAAAGGCTCCCTGGGCCCAAAGGTCCTTGACTGCCTGGAGTTCCTCCCGCTTCTCTTGGCATACTCGTAAGAGTGATGGATCCTCAGGGCTGGTGACCAGAGAGAGGTGATCAGGATCACTAGAAGATGATCTGAGGAAGGGGCCGGCCTAACGCTGGAGGAGTGTGCTTGCACAAGATGGTACTATAACAAGTACATATGGTGCAATTGGGAGTGGCGTGAGTGATTGTCCTCCACACAGAAAAAGGTAAACATGACCTCTTCATCTGGGTGGTGGTCATGCCAGACATCAACCAGGAGTGATGGTCAATGAACTCCTGGTGGACATCTGCAACGGGCTGGCACTGCTTGGTCTCTGTGATGTCCTGTTTCTTGAGAATGGTTTTAAAATCCCTACCCAGGAACAGGCACTCCTGAGGGCACAGGATGCTGAGGAAGGCAGCTGCCTGCCAAAAGAACTGCACCTGCTCTGGGCCCAATGTCAGGACCAGATTAATTGCTGGCCCCTCCATGAGGACCCAGAGGTACAACAAGCAGCCCAGTATAACCTCAGCAACCCCAGCACCTCAGGCTGCAGGTCTGGGAAGACAGGGGTGGCCATCCTGCCCAAGTGAGTGGAGAGATGGCTCAGGAACACCCCAGTCTCCAAATCCAGCCACCAGCTGGGCCTCAATGGCTGGATTCATATGAGTGTCCTGCAGGAAAACCACAGAGTACCCCCAACCAGGGGTCTCGCTGGCACTGGGCACACCAGGGCACGTGCCCAAGGTCCCAGCGCCAGTGCCCTGGATCCCCGGCCCAATTGAGCTGGGGATCCGGGGCCTGAACCCCGGCCGGCCGCAGCTGTGGCTGCGGAGGCCCCGTCCCCAGCTGGGGATCTGGGGCCCGGCTGGCCACCCTGCAGGCCCCACCCCTAGCCAGGGATAGGGCAGGTGGGGGGCTGGGCCAGAAGGGGCCGCAGGGGGCCGGGCCTGTGCCTGTGCCTGTGGCCACAGAAAGCCAGGTCCCCAATCCCCAGCCAGGGATGGGGCTGCTGCGGCCGCCGGCGACAAGGCAATCTGGGGCCCAGCTGGCCACCCACAACTGCAGTGGCCTGGTCCCCAGCCGGGGATCCAGAGCTCAGCCGGCTACCCGCGGCCACGGCGGCCCCATCCCCCACTGGGGATGCGGGACCTGACTACCGGCAGCCATGGTGGCCCTGTCCCCGGCTGGGGATCGGGGGACCTGGCCACCCGCGGCTCCGGGCGCGGGCCCTGGCCTCCAGTGGCCACTTCTGGCATAGCCGTGCCGTGGCCTAGCTGCTGGCTACGGCACAGCCCCCCCGGCCCTATCCCTGGCCAGGGGGCGGGGCCTTCTGTCTTGGGGTAGGGCCTGCCCGCTGGGGGTGGAGGCTTGGCAAGTGTCGTGGGTCCCTCGCCCCCTCAGTGCCGCCTCTTTCCCCAATCGCAAAGGAAGGAGAGCACCTGAGTCTTGCAGAGACCCATTCTACAGCTCCTAGCATGCAAGGTCGTGAAGGTGGTAGGGGCCATGAGGAGACCTGGGGAGGATCCTCAGAGGCAGGGGCACCAGCAGCCTCTGTCAGGCCATCCAACAATCTGTGACCTATCCTGAAGACCATGAGAGAGTAATGTAAGCTGCGGGCCCTCCAGTAGGCCACAGCATCCTGCCTCCTGGTCCTTTTACCCTCCTTCAATATGGTCCTCACAGCCCAGAGGACAAGGCAGAAATCCCCCCAGCAGTGCAGGGCGAGCCACACTCAATTCCTGGCTCCAGGAGTGTTAGCCAGGAATGTGCACAGCTCATCCCACAGCTCCAGGGGGTCCAGGGCAGAAGGCTCCCAGTTGTCCTCTGGTCAGGCCCCATAGCAGTCTCAGAGCCAGCCAGAATGGACAGACAGGGCACGGAGCCCCATCATGATGCCCATAGCTTAGGCGCCGCATTGTCCATCCAGTCTCTGGCACGAAGGGGGGTAGCGGAGGGAAGACAGCAGCCTTGGGTATAAAGGGAGCCATGAATACCATCCCGCCAGGGCAGATCCCCACCGACGCTTGGCATAGGTGCCAGAGGGAATTGTGTCCATGGCTTCAAGACCAGACTGTGGGGGACATGGGTAGGGACAATGGGAAGGGGAACGGGGCAGCTGTCCCTCCAGGGACAACATGATGGGGACCAGCTGCTTAGCACTATCCATTGCCTCTAGAGGCTCGGTGTCTGTTTACAGTACACTGAGCACACTCAGGCAGCTGGAGCAGCCTGGAGGCATCCCTGGGATGAAGGTAGGGAGAGTGGGCTGGGCGAAGGCCTGGGGCTCGGGCAAGGAAGGTGGTAGCTTGAACTGCCCAGATTGAGGCTCTGTGGCAGAGAGTTGTCCTCCCTGGGACAACTAGGGTCAGACCCAGGGCCTCGATCTCTGCAAAAATGGAACCCAAATCTCCCCTGATACAACAGAGGCCACCTTTCCGGACTCTGGGGAGGAAACGGCCTCAGTGTCAGCAACAGGCACAGGTGACACAAGCAGCTCAGGGATGGATCCTTTCACGGCTTCCCTGGGGAGGGATCCTATGAGGGCCTCCAGTAGGGGGACGGTGCTGCTCCTTATAGTGCTGTGACCGAGTCCTTGTCCAGAGCTTCCCGCTGGACCTCGGGGGTGTGGAAGAAGGCCCATCAGCAGCTGTGTCATCAGCCCCTCTTCTCCCCCCACAATGACTTCCAGGGGCCTTCTTCCCTATCTGATGTGGCAGGGAGTGTCTGGGCCGTCCTGCACTTGCTGTGCTTCCCTGTGTAACCCCTTCCCTTTTCTCCCTGGGTTAGCTGGGAGCAGGCAACACTCACCTATGCACAGGTGCCTAAGTTTGATGACAAAGAGATCCTGAGTTTCCCAGTGGTGATGTTGGGAATGTGGAAATCCTCTATCCACTTGTCTGCTGCAGTCCCTTTGCTTTACAGGAAATTAAGCTTGGCGGTGCCTCCACCTGTCTGGGTCCAGTACACGCTTAGTGGCGTGCCTTGGGAACCTCCAGGACTAAATCCATGTGGATAAGAATAACCTGTGGGCTGGGTCTAATCCAAACTTATTACTTATATGTATAATACATTGATAGTGCTCAATTGCATGTAACAAACCTTTACTTAACACAGAAACTTATCATAACAGGATGGAATTGAGTATTACTAGAAGATTAACTTGAATGCACAGGGGCAAGTAAATAAATCAGTGAGCAGACACAGAATACAGTTTACAGGAAACTTATCTAACTGGCACATTCACAGCCCTTTTTCCATCTCAGAGGGCACACTCCCCAGAGTTCAGAACCCCAACCACTTGCTTGCGTAGGCACGCTTGGTGGCTCAATGAAGGAGACAAGGCAGCATGCTGATGGTCCAGTGTATCCGCTCAGAAGCACCCTGCAGATCCGTAGTGAGCCCAACCAATGGTCTGTTGTCCTGGCCCTGGTTCAAAGGGACTGCCACACTGCCTCCCTGCAGGCCCAGTCAGTCTCTCAGCAGACTCCCTGGCTTTACAAGCCCTGCTCCAGATTGGAGGAGAGAGACAGACCCTCACTGCAGACTTAGCTCCCCCAGCTCTAGGCTCAGACCCTGCTTTTGGGCTGAGTAAGCCACCAACCTCTGAAGCTCCCTGCTTGGGTGAGCCTCCAGCAGTCTCAGGAGCCCCAGGAGCACTCACAGCAGCTTCCAGATTCAGGCATGTCTCTTTCTCTCCCTGGAGACCCCTTTGTTCCCCCCTCTGCTTCCTGGAGGTCAGCCAGGGTCTCCCGCTCTCCCTCTCCCAAGGGATCATGGGAGTCGTAGTCCCTCAGTGGAAAACTCACAGCGTAGAAACTGCTTAAATGTTAACCTCCTACTTGATTTCAGAGGCCCCTAAAATACAGGGTGCCTACACCTGTAAAGAGGATTTAGCCCTCTAAGGTGTCAGCAGAGGGCTGGCCAGCAGAAGCAGGGTCAGGCAGCAATGATGAAGGCTCCTGGGGTGGAAGGGATGAAGGCGGAATGGCAAGGAAAAGGGAACCCTTCCTCAGGGGAGAGCCCTCTCCCTGTCTGACACTGGCCATTGCAACCCCTCTCCTCAGGCCCCATCCCAGGTTTCTCAGTGGTGGCCAAGACGGGGTCCAACCACTCTTCTGGGTGTGATGGGGAGGTTGTCCCCATGTCTCAAGCAGCAGCAGCAGTTGGCCCAGAAGGAGGAGGACTGGGAAGGCCCATGTGAGCCAGTAAATTTTTACAGAAAATGGCTTGAGAAGATGATGTGGAAGCACACCTCCTCCACATCCTTGTGGGAAGCCTGGCCCCAAGATTAATCAGCAGTATTCCTGCTCCTTTTCTAAATAGGAAGACCCAGAGCGCCTACTATGATATGACTGTGGAAGCTATGGCTGACTGCCCCCGCAAATGAAGGCTGAGATTCTTGCCAGGTCTGGAGTGATGATGGCAGCCCAGGCCCAGAGGTTTCATGAGTGGCACTACAATGAGGACAAACCACCATACTCGCAGCTGTTTGACATGATCCATCTCACCTGGAAGTGGCTGAGCGCTGAGTTCCTCAGCACAGAGAAGATTCTAGAACTCCTGGTAACAGGCATGTTTATGAGGGGGCTACCTCCAGGCCCCCCGGCCTGGGTGAGTCAGAATGACCCCTTTTCCCATGACAAGCTGGTTGCTCTTGTCGAAAGACAGTTTACAACCTGTGTGTTACCCCAACCCTCATGGGAGAAGCATTGGCAAGCATGAAAACTGGACCCCACCCTAGGCCTCCGGCCTACAGGAAGACCAAAACATTAGGAACCAGGAGGAAGTATGCAGAAGAATCACCCAAGACCACAAACGGACATAAGAACTTGGGGATTTAGGGCTGGGGTGGAGGATGGGGGGGCAAAGTAGCCTGGGGCAGTAAACTCCGACAGGTTTAAAGTGCCATTGTTATGAATGCAGAAAATTGAAGCACATGGTCACTCACTGCCCTACTTGGGAAGAGCCCATGTGGTGTAACTGGAGAAATCATTGCAGTCTTGTCAACTGGTAGGGGTGATGACAAATTCCTGTGGGCATGCGAGATCTGAAAAGGTGAACAGTATAGAGACCATGGCACTAGTGGATTCTGAGTGCTGTCACCCTGGTCTCTGGTGAATTGTTAGGGCAAGACCAGTTGACTCGGGCCAAGTTAACATGAGTGACATGAGTACATGGGACTCTGAAATTTTACTTCTCAATTCCAACACAGACGGAGCTTCACAGGCAGGTCGTCCATAAAACAACAGGGGTGAACCCTGGACTTCTCTACCCAGTCTTATTGTTCCAGGGCTTCCTAGGCTTCAAATGCTTATCTACCCCAGTAAAGCCCGAGGTGGATAGCTGCCCCAGGCTGAGACCAAGGCAGAGGCAGCCCAGCATCATGCTTATTTTTGCAGAATTCAGCTGAGAGCTGTTTTCACTTCCCTGAAAACCCCAGAAGTCTAGACAGGAAAGGAGGGCAGATAAGACTAGGAACTCAGATACTAGTGGAGAATCAGGTTGCCCTGATTGGTAGGCAAACCAAGTCAGGAGCTCAGGAGACTACTTGAGTATGGGAAGATCCAGGAACCATTCCAAGCACTAGTAGGTTGGCCCCAGGGGAGAAGTTGAGGTCAGACCTCTGGGTGGAATGAAGTTTGCTCCCCTTTAGGGGAATTTCAGGCAGGACCAGGCCAATGACCCTTTGTATGGGAACATGAGACAGGAGATAGTAGAAGTAAATGGGACACCAGTAGAGGGGAAGGCTATGGGCCCTGGACTGTATTATATACCTCAAGCCAATCTATTGTCATGTAGTACAAATACGAGGAGAAGAAGTTGAGCAACTCCTGGTAGTCAGGAAAAACATATGGGCAGTGTTAGAGTTGTCCCACAGTCATTTATTTGGAAGACATCTGGGGGCTGAGAAAACCCTGAACTGGATCCTCCAGAGGTTTTACTGACTGGTGATACAGGCAGAGATACAATAATACTGTGTGTCCTGCCCAGAGTGTCAGCTGTATAGCTCTTGGCCTCACCTATGGACTACCCTCATGCCCCTTCCTGAGATTAAAGTACCTTTTGAACAAATAGCTATGGATCAGGTGGGACCTCTAGAACAGTCAGCATGAGGCCACCAGAATGTGTTAGTTATAGCAGACTATGCCACCCGGTACCCTGAAGCTACTCTCTTATGAAGCCCCACATCCAAGGCAATTGCAAAGGAAATGCTCCAGGTTTTCTCTAGTGTAGGCATCCCTAAGAAGATCCTGACAGATCAAGGTACCCCCTTTATGTCAAGATTCATGAAGGATCTATGCAATCTGCTCCACATCCAAGCACTGCATACCTCAGTCTACCACCTACAGATAGATGGCCTGGCTGAACATTTTAGCAACACCCTGAAAAGTATGATCCAAAAGGTAGTGGTAAAGGATGGAGAGATTTGGAATAAACTTTTACTCTAACTGATGTTTGTAATATGGGAGGTCCCTCAGGCATCCACAGTTACTATATGGCCTCTACTCTTGAGGGATATTAAATATTGCTAAGGAGGACTGGGAGGAACAGTCCAATCCTGGGAAGAATGTCACTGAGCATGTGGCACAGATGCAAGAATGAAGAAGTTTCAGACAGAACAATGGGAGATGGTGCTGGCGCCAATTGCAAAAAGTAAGCTCTTAACCAGATGGCAGGACCCATACGAACTAGTGAAAATCATTAGGTATGTAAATTACAAGGAGAAACAACCAGATCACAGAAAACCTGAACAGCTATACCATGTGAACTTGCTGAAACCCTGGTGGGACCAAGAAGCATGCTTGGTCACTTAAGATGCAAGCACCCAGATGGAATCCCCAGAGGGAAAGGTGAGAATCCCCTGAACTAACCCCAGAACAATGGTAAGAAGTCACTAACATAGTTCAGAGAAATGCAGATGTGTTCTCCAAGTGACCTGGCTGTACGTCAGTGGTTGAGGACAACATTATTACTGACCTAGGAGTATGAATGACTATGAAGCCATACTGAATATAAGAGGTGAAGAGGAAAGAAATTGGGACTGAAGTAAGGAGGATGTTGGAACTCAGAGTGATTGAGGAATCCCACAGTCAGTGGTCTAGACTGATTGTCCTAATCCCCAAACCTGGTGGCACTTGGAACCTTTGTAATGACTTTAGGAAGTTAAATGAAGTATCCATGTTCTATGCCTATCTTATCCTGCACATCGATGAACTGGTGGACCAGCTGGGCAAGGTTCAGTACTTGACCACCCTGGACTTAATCAAAGACTACTGGCAAACTCTTTTAGTCAAAGTGGCCAAAGAGAAGACCGTTGTCACTACACCTGATGGCCTTCTCCAGTATAGTTTTGCCCTTCAGACTCCACGGGGCCTGTGTGACATTTCTGTAACCCCTCTAGGGTTTTAAGGACCGTGGTTCCTTTAACTCTTTGCCCTGTGGGAGAGGGTTTGTGGAGCTGAGGAGGGGGGCTGGAGCTGCAGCCAGAAGCCCTGGGGAAGGAGGCAGAGGGAGAGGCCCTGTCGGAAGCCAGGGAAGACAGAGCGGCTGACCTGGGATGGCAGGCCAGCACCCACAGAAGGACACGGTGCTGGGGATTGTCACCCAAGGACAGAGCAGCATCCAGTGACTGGCCATCTGGAGCTGTGGGGCCATGAGTACAGCACCTGGAACTCAGGGGGGAGGTTGTAGTTAGTAAAGGGGGGAGGGTGTCACTCTGGGTTCGCAGAGAGAGGCAGAAGAGGCATCAGAGGGTTTTATTTTGCTGGGAAAGTGCTGGCACCGAAGACTAGGAGTTGCTGGACTGAACTCTGGATTGAAACTGCCCACCTTGTTGGGGACACCAAGGATCCTTTTCTTTTGGAGGGGAGAAGAGTGTAACCCCCCCTAGGGTTAAAGGTGCATATTCTCTTCCCTTTAGATCTGGGTAGATCAATGCCAATGTTTCTATTTCCTGGGTTGTCCCGGCAACATCCTTTGGAAATTGGAGCTTTAATAGGATATACCCCAGACAGGGGCATGAGTCACCACCAACTCCCCAGACTGTCAAACCGGACAGGGAGTGCAGGGGCAAATGCTGCAGGTGTTCTCGGTAGTAAGATTCATAAACTATGGTGACCTGTGATTCACTATCCAGCAATGCCTCACACAAATGTCCCTCTATGTGGATGGGCACGACAGCTTGGGGCCCTATTAGCCCATCAGGGTAACCCTGATCTGTGTTCTTTTTGGGGGAGCCTTGGAATTTCAGGGCCTTGGATTGCTCCTTCTCCAAGCCCCGTTGGCATTTCCCTGAAACCTCCTACGGCTTTCCTGCAGTCTCCGAGATACCCTTGCATGGTCTGTCGTGTTCTGGCACTCCAAAGCATAGTGTCCATCTCTCCCACAGTTATAACAGAACCCGTTTTTTGGGCTATCGCCCCTCTGGTTATTTTTCCTTCTTCTAGATGGGCAGCATAAACCTTCAGCATGGCACTTCTTGGGTCAAATCTCTCAGGGCTGCTGCTACTGATGGGGCCTCCTCTGTTACTCCACGCACTGTGGTGGTGTAACTCCCTACCTTCCCTGGTGGTGCCACTGTATCTGCCTGCATAAATCGCTCCTCTTCTTCACGTATCTCTTGAATGAGATTGTGGAATGGAGGTGGGTTTTGGATCCACTCCGTCAGCTGTAGTAGCCACAGAATCAACCCATCTTGTTGGGTTCCCCAAAAGATGTGATCTAACCTAGCGGAATCAATGCACTTAGTGGGAATTCCTCCCTTCTGCACTACCTGCTGCAGTAAATCCTCCAGCCTCCTGACGAAATCTGACAACCTCTCATGAGACCCTTGATAGGTGTGACTAAACCGATAATACAGGTCCTCACCGCTATCCATCATGCTGTAGACACTCTCAAGAGCAACTAAATAGTCGTGCACTGTGGCAGCTGGTTGGGAGTCTTTCAGGGTTCGGACAATCCACATAGCAGGTCCCCTCAGACTCTCAAGCACCCCTTTCCGCTTTTCAGCATCAGAGCATTGCCACTCTTGGACAAGGGGTACTGAAGATTCCCCCCAGGTCTCATAATCATCTTCCCCTGAGGGTACAGGTATGACTCCAGAGAAACAAGGTAACTGCTTGTATGGTGCATTTTCAGGGACTGACTTCAACACATCTCTGAGGGCATTCCTCAACTCTTTTGCCCACTCCACTGGGTTGGGTGCTGCAGGTGTTGGAGTCCCTCCTAATGCCAATATTAATTCCTTTCATGTCCGCTTCTCATTTGCCATCAGACTCTGTAGCTTCTGAGCTAATGAGTCCACCTCCAGTAGCAAAGGTGCATTAGCAGAGGGCTGTCTTGGCCCCAGAATTGTCCAGGAGGTACCTCCCACTTGCACTTCTTTGGGTACTTTATCAGGATCTGCTTCCTTGGAATGAGTACATAGTGCTATCATGCCCTTCAATTCATGACTGTAAATACAAGTGTGGACCTTCACTCTCCCCAGTATTCCCACTGCATCTAGGCTCTCCTCAATTTCATTGGGTTCCATCTCTTCTGGGAACCCAGCCACCAGCACAGCCTGGGCTACTGAGATCTGTGCCCCTTGGCAAAGGTCTTCTAGTAATTCTCTCTCCATTCCCCCCCCCCCTTTTTCAGCAGGTGGTCTCTTTTCACGCTGAAGGAGCACCCAGGGTGTGTGATATAGAGGCTTGTGTCTGCAAGAGTTCCCCCTACGGGCCACCAAGTGTAACACCCACATGGCCAGATTGAGTCTGCCTTGCAGGAGGCTCTGACCAGAGAAGGGTGCGTGCAGAAACACAGCAAGGAGAGCCCCTTTGCCCCAGGGGCACCTGTTCCAAACTCCCAGAGTGACCACACACACACTGGGATAGCACAGGGATTATGGGAATGGGGAAGGTTTATTTACAGAGGTGCAAAGGGGAAACCAACAGGGGAGATGGGGCAGCAGTAACGCAGAGTAACAGCTAAGACAGGGTCCTGCAAGGCCCAACAATAGAGCAGGCTGGAGGCAGACATGAGCTCTGCTTCTGCACCATGAGTTCAGGAGTCCCAGTAAAGTTCCAGTCCAGAGTTCAGTCCAGCAACTCCTAGTCTTCGGTGCCAGCACTTTCCCAGCAAAAGAAAACCCTCTGATGCCTCTTCTGCCGCTCTCTGCGAGCCCAGAGTGACACCCTCCCCACTTAACTAACTGCAACCTCCCCCCTGAGTTCCAGGTCCTGTACTCATGGCCCCACAGCTCCAGATGGCCAGTCACTGGATGCTGCTCTGTCCTTGGGCGACTCTCCCCAGCACAGTGTCCTTCTGTGGGTGCTGGCCTGGCATCCCAGGTCAGCCGCTCTATCTTCCCTGGCTTCAGGCAGGGCCTCTCCCTCTGCCTCCTTCCCCAGAGCCTCTGGCTGCAGCTCCAGCCCCCCTCCTCAGCTCCACAAACCCTCTCCCACAGGACAAAAATAGGAACCATGCTCCTTAAAACTCTCCCCTGTTGGTTTCCCCTTTGCATTTCTGTAAATAAACCTTCCCCATTCCCATAATTCCTGTGCTATCCCAGTGTCTGTGTGGTCACTCTGGGGGTTTGGAACAGGTGCCCCTGGGGCAAAGGGGCTCTCCTTGCTGTGTTTCTGCACACACCCTTCTCTGGCCAGAGCCGCCTGCAAGGCAGACTCAGTCTGGCCACGTGGGTGTTACATTTCAATGACTAATGGACAGGTTACTAAGACCCCACACCAAGTATGCTGCTGCTTACTTAGCTGGTGTAGTCATCAATAGCTCCAACTGGGGAACACACCTGATAAAAGGAGAAGCTGTACTAGATACCTTCCAGAGAGCCGGCCTCACCCTTAAATCCACAAAGTGTTCAATAGGGCTGGCTGAAGCCAAATACCTGGGCTACATAGTCAGAAGAGGGTTAGTAAAACCCCAGAGGGACAAGGTGGAGGGGATCAAGGCCTGGCCCCAACCTATCTGCAAGAGACAGGCCTGGGCATTCCTGGGGATAGTGGGGTATTATAGGAGGTTTATCCCCCTCTTTGCCAGTAGGGAAGAGACACTGACTGACTTAATAAGAGCTGTGAATCTTGGCACAGTGAAATTGTCTAATATGGCAGAAGAAATATTTGGGGACCTGAAGACAGCCCTGTGTAGCCATCCAGTACTCATAGCCCCAGATTTTTGAGAAGGAGTTCATCCTCCACACAGATGCCTCAAAGGTTGGGCTAGGCACTCTCCTCTCATAGGTGGTAGGTGAGGAGGAGCACTCAGTTCTATTTCTTAGTAGGAAATGCTTCTCCAGAGAACACAAGTATGCCCTGGTTCAGAAAACACCTAGCAGTCAAATGGGCAATGGAGAGTGGTGACAGATCATGCCCCTGCTCCACTGGATACACATGAACAAGGGAAAATAAATGCAAGAATAACTAGATGCCCTACGACCTTTCCACTTCCAGGCACAGCATAGGGCTGGAAGCCAATATGGCAATGCAGATGCTCTATTGCACCAGCATTGTTTAACGACCCAAGTAGCACAACTCTGTAGTGGCGAGTGAGTTGGGGAGAGAGGATATGTGAGATACCAAAGCCAGCAGGCAGTCTGAGAGTAGACCTATTTGCTAAACTGCTAAAACCCCTCCCCCAGCCTAAGGGGAGGTGGCACTAGACCCAGAACCAATTAATATCAGGGGCGACTAATGAAAAACAGGGACAGGTGTGCAGCTACAGATTCAAAATTAGGGATTCTGAGGGAGACACTGAGCAGAAAACCCTGGACAGCTCCCATTGCTCCTGGAAGGTGTTGAGGGAGCCAGCAGATGCTGCTTGGAGGAACTCTGCCCAGAGACATGATTGGACAAGGGATCAGAAATAGGCCCTACAATCACAGGCCCCTCACTCAGCCAACAGCTTCTGCTTGGCTTTTAGATGCCTACCTTGGCATAAGCCAGGAGCAGGTTGGTGAGGAGGTCCCGTGACTTTGTGGGGCCACGGAGAAGGAGTGCATATAGAAATACGTGTGGGCAAAAGTGCAGCTAGAACCTCAATAAGAGGTTCTGGAGGAGCCAGAAGAGAGGGTAGTCTAAAAGTAGAAGATGGGTGATACGTGAACCTCAGAATGCTGAAGGTGTTGTTGCCCAGTGACTAGATAGGGTTACTACAGATTAATTAGGGGCACCTGATATCAATTAAGACATAGCCAGGTGCCTGATAAAAGCCTCCCTGCTCCAAACAAACAGGGCACAAGCTAGAGGAGGAGCAGGAGGGTGGTGCTCTGCAGAAGTGAAGGAGCAGAGGAGTTAGTGGAAGGTAATTTAACTTGAGAAGAGAAGTACAGACAGAGACTGAGACCTGGGAAAAGAAACCTGGCCTAAGGGGAGACCAGGCACAAGGAACCAAAAGGGCAGAGGGGGAAGACAGCCCTGGGGAAAGAAGTGTAGACTGGGACATTGTCTACAGCACGTAGCTGCAACTTGTAGGTCCCCTTGGCTGGGACCCAGAGCAGAGGGTGGGCCTGCATCTCAACCCCCCTCTCTGCCTTCCTTGGAGTCATGCCAGAGCAAGTGCCCCATGGGGCAGAATTGAGCTGACAGGGGCTACCCTGACCCACTATCCCTAAGAAAAGTGTATGATCCACCACAGGGAAACCTGCAGGCTGCCACAGTTTATTTTTCTTGTAACCATATCTGACTTTTATGCTTCATTACTTGTATTCACTTAAAAACCTTTATTTTTGTAGTTAATAAACTTGTTTTATTGTTTTATCTAATCCAGTGTCCTTGAACTGAGGTACTGGAAAATTTCCTTTGGGATAACAAGATTTATGCATATAATTTTCTATTAATAAACTGATGGACTTTTTTATGTAATTTGTGTTGTCTAGGAGGGGGCAGGGCAGTACAGAACATTCACTTCTGGAGAAAATTTAGGCCAGAAGTATCCTGGAGTTACCCTGCAATATAACCAAATTGGATTTGTTGGCTGCAGCGCTCACATGGCATGCTGGAGGCCATTTGTGAGCACTCCTGTCTGGACGGTACAGTAGCAGAGTAGTTTGAAGGGCAGTCAGGTTAGAAGGCAGGTTTGACACACCTATGCAATAGTCTGGATTGTCCTGGCTATGTCACAACAGGAAGTTAGAACTTGTAGGAAATTGATAAGGGAAACTAAGGAACACAAACAGAACTATATTGTAGCAGAATTAAGGAGAGTAAGGAGCTCTTAAACTGTATTAGGAACACAAAAATTCCTGATAATTGTATTGGTTCACAGTAGATGGAAATGGTAGAATTATTAATAATAGTCAGAGATGTTCAATAATAGGAGTTCTTTATTTGCAGAAGAAAACAGATCATGCAGTTTCATCATCTGGGGGTAACATGCTTTGCATTCCACTTGTATTTCTGGAGAGGGTTAAACACAAGCTATTCAAATCAGATATTTTTAGATCAGCAAGTCCAGATAATTTGCACTGAAGTGTTTTAAGAGATGGTTGAGGATCCTGCTGAACTATTAATCTTGCTTTTCAGTAAATCTTGGCGCACTGAGGATGTGAAGTGGAAGAAAAGTGGAAGAAAGCTAGTTCTCTATCAACGAAAAAAAGTCCCCAAACAAATAGCATCACCTAGATTATTATGGATATGCTTCTCCTCTAATACACACTCATGCAAATCAGGATTAATCCTATTGAATTCAACAGAATTTGAGTTCTGGAAAGACAGAACACAAACAGATTCTGGAACCGGTTATGTTAGGTGTTGGTGTAGATGACCTTTCCTTGCATCCTAAAGAAAAGGAAATTCTCTTTAAATCTCAGAGGAGGCTGGGTCAGAATAAGGAAATAGAGCTAGCACCCTGTTAATAGAAAGTAGAGTTACAATGCCCTCTACAAAAGATGCTGCAAAGGAGATGACTGTATGATCCTGGCACTGAGTTATTAAGTCTTATTTTGAAATCTTTGAAAATAGTAGTGGCAGAAATACAATTTCTTATGTTTTCTCTAGCCTTGGGTTCCAGGCACTTTACAATATTTCATTGGCCCAGATGCTTATCTTATATACAAAGTGGGCAAAATGACACAGTTGACCCAGAAGAATCATACTTGTGAAATAGCTCTGGTGCCAGCTCCCCTCCCTATGGCTGGTATAGAGGTGTAGCTGTGAAGTATAATAGTTTTCATCTTGTTTAGCCAATATCCAGAGAAGAAGACAACAACGGGCGCTTCCACATACATTGATAATCTCTGAGTACTGTTGTAATGCCCATTTATGATCATTATCATCTGTAGCAAATTGGAGCAGCCTTCAGACTGCTCTAATTTATACCAGGGAGCTAGTCCACAATTGGCCCAGAATCAGGGAAAGCACAAAAGTGACTTAAAGTCATTCTGCAGATTTTCCTCTGGAAGTATGCTTCATGCTCCTTTATCTGAAGTAGGAATCAGGGCCACTAGCACTGATAGCATCTGTGATTGCTACTTCATGAAGATGGAAAAAAACCTGCTAGACCATCAGGCATTTATCTAAATATAAGGACAACAAAATCTATCATCTCCCTTACTGAGCTACAGCCTCAAGCTGAAACCTATGGGTATCATACTTTTTGTTCTATGGCAGTAAAGCAGAAAAAGGGAAAACTGGTTTTCAGTTTGAATGATTGGGAGTTCTGAGTTTCCCCTGGGGTGAATGATCTGTGCTCTAAATTGCGTAGGTCAGAACAGACCAAAGTCCAGTGAGTGTTTAATTTAAATAATTTCTTATTGTTTCAGGAAAAGTCTCTATGAAACAGTTTTTTTTGTTTGTTTTTAATTCAGTTTTTTTTGTTTGTTTTTAATTTACTAATGTCCCCTTGGTTTCCTTCTGTCTTTCTCTCTTTAGAGGGACCTTTGACTCTTTCTAATATTTCCTTTCTTCTCAGGCTGTGTTCACCCTCTGACATGAAGACATCAAACATTCCAAATTATGAATGCAAGTTACCATTCATTGCCAAATTTTATGTCTCCCAATGAGAAAGAAGTGACCAATGAGAAAGAAGAGAAAAAAGATGCTCTTTTTGTCATGGACCAGCATTTGTAACTTTAAATTTCTAACTTGGTGAATTTCAGCAGAAAGCCTCATAAAATTCATTATGAACTGATGGCACCTGAACTCGGATATGTCTACACAGGAGTTTTACATCAACTTAACTTGCCTTAAGTCAACCTAAGCTACTCCCTGGCCCCGTTCAAAAGTTATTAAGTCGACATAAGCATTTGCTTATGTCGACTTAATAACACCTGCCCTGGAAGTCAATTTAAACATTAAGTCAACTTGCCAGGGAGAGCCACACCCTCTACCCCACCCTAGGTCCCAATGGACTTGGGGGCCCACCCAGCTCCAGCAGCTACCAGCAAGAGGCTGGGAGTCATATCCAGCTCCCAGCTCCTTGCTACAAGCAGCAGGGGTTGGGAGCTGGCTCCTGCAATCCACAGCAAGCAGCAAGGGCTGGTAGCCAACTCCCAGCATTTATCACTTGAGGCAAGGGGCTAGGAGCCCCATTGGGCCCCCAAACCCTTGCCGTAGGTGCCCCCACTGCTTGCAGCAGCAGGCTCCCAGCCCCTTGCAGTGGGTGGGAGGAGCTGGCTCTGAGACCCTGCTTCTCACAGGAAGGGGCTGGGAGCCCCATCAGGCTCCCACTCCCTTACCATGGGTGATAGGAGCCAGTTTCCAGTCTTTTGCCACTGGTGGCAGGAGACAGCTCTGAGCCCCCACTGCTTGTAGCAAGGGGCTTGGTGCCCCATCCAGCTCCCAGCTGCCTGCCAGTAGTGGCAGGAGCTGAATCAGGCCCCCGCAGCCAGGTCACACCCTGGGGCATGGTAGGGGGCAGGGCCTGAGCCTAGCATAGGCATTCCCCTAAGTCAACTTCCAAGGTCGACTTTAAGTTGACTTAAAGTCTACCTTGTGAAATTGACTTAAAATAGCCCCTTAGTGTATAAATAGCGCTCTAGACTGTCCAACTGTAATGTACAGCTGGATTCCACAAAAACACATTACTGGCTATACTGCTCACTCCCAGGGGTCATCCATGCAAGTCAGCAGGACTTCTCATGGTAGTAAATACTAATCTCAGTACTTAGTGTTTGCAGGATTGGGTCCCTACATAATAATATGATCAGGAGAGAGGGAGAGACAACATCTCACTTCATGTTTTGAACTGCATTATGCATGCTTCTGCACTTCTGTTAATTAATAATGACAATAAAAGAACAAATTTACCATTGCAGTGGTGACACTTTTAAAGACTAATAAATTTATGTATAAATAAAAAAAATAAAAATTATAAGTAAATAAAAAAATTATAAATAATTTTGTTAGTGTTTAAAAGTGCCACCAGACTCCTTGTTTGATTTGTTGGACTAGACTGGTGGTTCCCAACCTTTTATCTGTTGTGGCACACCTTGAGGCCTTCAATTATGCAGTGGCACACTGCCATTATAAATTTATGAATATTCAAATTAACTTATGAACATTCATGAGTCACAGCATCCTGTTTTGGGGCCGCTGCCCAGGCTTCAGCTCAGGGCAACCTCCCAGCCAGGGCTGTGTGGGGCCTCTGCCTCAGGCTCCAGCAAACCCACTGGCTGGTGCTGCTGCCATGAAGAAGCTCAGAGGATTCTCACAGCACACCAGTGTGCCACAGCACATTGGCTGAGAACCACTGGACTAGACTAACATGGCTACCCTTTTGGAATCTGGTTCCATGATACGTAGTTGAGTTAGAGGTGTGAACTTGGCCCACATTGCTTAAGGTTAGGTTGAGAGCACTTCCCAGTCCAGTTACTTAAAGCACAATTAAAAAAAAATAAATAAAGCCCCAGCGAGATTTTACCTTTTTCCTCAGTATCAGCAGGCTTTGGGATATTTTCCAGTTCATAAGATTTTTTAAATTCCAGAGCTGCATAGGTTATTTCCTCCGTCATAGCTGATGATCAAAACTTATATTTCAAGTCAGAAAGTTAGAGCACTCTTGAGGTACTGTAGTTGCTGAGTGAAGAACAAGTTCTGCTTTTCAGAGAGGATTCCTCTTTAAGGCATTGGTAGATGCAACTGAGTCAGTCCAGATACCAGAGCAAAGTAATGCAAAACTTTCTCTGCGAAGATGTTACAAAAGAGAGAGACATTCCCTTTTGACTTAAGAATTGAATTGTTCCCCTTGCTTTCTTCCTCTGAACCCATCTGCCTTCCTCTTATTTCTCTTTTCAATGTCAGAGGAAAATAGAACCCTGCCTATGTAAATGTTGAGGTTTGTTTTTCAATGGAGCAACTTATTTCTGGGCACCTCAAGGTTCAGGATTCACAGGCAGGGGTGAATACAGGCTTCTCACAGCACCAGGAGGTCGTGTTCTCTTGTAACAAGCTGCTTTTCTTAGAGGTTAGCACTCTGTGCTGTCCAGCAGTAGGCTTGGGATCAATTCTCAGTCCTAATCTCTGGTCGCTGAGCAATGAGAGTGCTCCACAGACTTGAAAAATCACAGCCAAAAAGAAGATGGGATAGGCTAGAGAATCACACTGTTTCCAGGAAAAGGCACATCTATGTGATTGGATACTCCATGCCAAGAAGGACAGACAAGCCTGTAACCAAAACTGATCCCGAGAACAGAAGGTTATGCTGCTTGCCAGGCACTAAGGTTATGTTTACATTGGAGGCTCTGTTAAATTGAGTTTAAGTCAACTTAAAGTCAACCTGGTTAAGTCAACTTAGAGTGCCCACACTGAAAATCCTGTAGACTGTTCTCACCCACACTGGTAGCTGCTAGGTCAACTTAAGGCTTATATTAACCTTATTAAGTAAACTTAAGGGCTACTCCCTGTCTACACTAACTTAAGTCGAGTTAATAAGGTCAACTGAAGCCTTAAATTGACCTTAAGAGGTGGAGTTATTAAGTCAGCTTAAGGAAGTGCTTAAGTTGACTTAATAAATTCACAATGTGGATGGACCTTTCCTTAGGTCAACATAAGGAAGGTTAAGTCGACCTGAGAGTATGTCTATACTGATGGTGGCAAATTCACCACCATCAGTTTGGGCTTCTGGCAGTGGCTTGTGGCTTGTGTGAACTCACCACACTATTCCCAGAAACCAACCCTGGAAGTCCTGGGGGTCAGGAGGTGTAGGAAAAGCCAACCCAAGTGATTTGTGGTCAGCTTTCCCCTAATGTGTAATGGCAGCTAAGAAAGTCGCCGATGTTTACACAAGGACTTTTACATTCCTTGCATAAATGGTAGTCGACTGCCACCAAAAAAGCCCTAAGTGTAGACTAGGGCTAAGGCTCCAATGTTGACATACATTATGATACAGGATATCGATCTGCAGCTGAAGAGGATCTTAATGGGAACTGGAAGGAATTCTCTTGTTGTCCTTCATGTGGGTTAAAATGATGTAGCTTGATTCTCACTGGAATGGATCAAAGGAGACTATGCCAGGCTGAGGAGGACTCTCAAGGAAATTAGAGGCTCAGGTGATCTTTAGTGGGATTCTGCCTGCCACTAGAGGAGGACAACAAAGGTGTGAGAAGATTCTGATGATCAACAGATGGCTCAGGCTGTAGTGCAATAAGGAGGGCTTTGGGATGTATGGTCACTGGGAGGCATTAAAGGACAGAAAACTGTTCTCCTGAGATGGCAGCAATCTTTTTAATAGGAACAATTTAGTAATGGGAAATACAAGGTTATGCATTTAGGGACATATAACAAGAACTTTTCCTATACATTGGGGATACATCAGTTGGAAGGGATGGAGGAGAAGAAGGATCTGTGAGTCCTGGTTAATCACAGGGTGACTATGAGTCGCTAATGTGATGTGGCCATGGAAAAAAATGCTAATACTGTCCTAGGTCCATCAGCAGAGGCATTTCAAGTAGTGATAGGGAGGTTTTGGTGCTGCTGTAGAAGGCACTGGTGAACCCCCCCCCCCCATCTGGAAT
Organism: Podocnemis expansa; assembly: GCA_007922195.1. Lineage (NCBI taxonomy): Eukaryota > Metazoa > Chordata > Testudines > Podocnemididae > Podocnemis > Podocnemis expansa. The sequence goes on from ML682227.1 coordinate 933,335, forward strand.
AGTGTATCAAGTTCTGGTATCTCATTTTTTTATAAAGATGAATTCAAACTGGAACAGGTGCAGAGAAGGGCTAGAAGAATGATCTTCAGAATGCAAAATCTGCCTTATGAGTTGAGACTTGAGCTTGGCTTGTTTAGCCTAACCGAAAGAACGTTGAGTGGAAGATATGATTGTTCTCTATAAATACATTAGAGCGATAAATACCAGAGAGGGAGAGGAATTATTCAAGTACAACACCAATGTGGACACAATTACAAAGGGATACAAACTGTCCATCAGAAAATTTAGGCTTGATAGTAGATGCACTTTTCTAATCATCAGAGGAGTAAATTTCTGGAATAGCCTTCCATGGGGAGTGGTGGGGGCAAAAAACATAACCGCCTTCCAGACTGAGCTTGGTAAGTTTATGAAGGAGATAGTATGATGGGATGGCCTAGTTTCAAAACTGACTGATCTTTGATCTCTGACTACTGGTGGTTAGTATGCAGGTGGCCTAAGAAGGGAGAGTAGATGGGATTGGTTCTGCACTATTACAGACAATTCTTTCCTGAGTAACTGGCTGGTGAGACTTGTCCACATGCTCAGAGTTTAACTGATCACCATATTTTGGATTAGAAAGGAATTTTTTATAGGGGTAGATTGGCTATGGCTCTGTTAGTTTTTTACCTTCCTCTTTAGCATGGGGAATGGCTCACCTGCTGGTGAATTCTCTGTATATTAAAGTTTTTAAATCATTATTTGAGGTTCTTAATAACTCAGAAATGTTAAAGGCTTATTTCAGGGGTGGATGGTGAGGTTTTGTGGCCTGTATTGTGCTGGAAATCAGAATAGATAATCATACTGGTCCCTTCTAAGTTTCAAGTCTCTAAGTCTATGTGAGATAGTGAACTGAATTGGATGACCCAGGGGTTCTTTAAGTCCCTATTTGTCATGATTTTGTGTCACATTCAGGGCCATAACCAAGGCAGGGTGAACAGGGCAAAGTTCCAGGTGCTGAATTTTAGAGCATGCCATGGAAGGTGCCACACTGGGGGACCCAGCCAGCAGGGAAGATGGCCAGCTGGGAAGGCACCCTGCCAGAGGACCCTGCTGGCCAATAGGGGACATGTCCCACTGGGAGTCCCTACCGGCTGGTGGGGAATGCGCTGTGCCAGTCCAGGGGTCCCTGCTGGCTGGCAGGAAATACACTGCATTGGCCCCGGGACCCAGCTTGGCCAGCAGGGAAGACATCCACTGGCCTGGGGAACCCTGCTGGCCTGTAGGAAAGGTGCCCTGCTGGGGAAGCCACTGGGCCAGGGGACTCCCAGTGGCAGCGGGGTCAGGATCCAGCTCTTTGTTGATGGCTGGGGCCAGATCAGGTGCCAGATGGGAGGGGGGACATGTCTGTGGCTGCTTGCCCCGGACTCCAACTTTTCCAGTTATGACCCTGGTCACCTTCATATTCTGTGGAGAAACAGATAATTTTTTCTGTGCAAGTCAAAATGCATGTGATGAGTGTTGGGTGTTGGTTGCTTAGGCTTCCTGTGTGACTTACACCATTGTGAAATGAAAAAAATTGCACATGAATCGGGAAGAGATTGCACATCTCTGTCACAATGTGAATTACCAATAGTGATGGGCCTGATTCTCATCTAAAATAAGCCAGCTTACACTACTGTGGCAGTGTAAAGGGATGATATTTACCTCTACTTTAAGGCATCTGTGGACTCCTGAATTCATATAAACCTGCTTTAGGGTGACTGAGAAAGAGGCCTTATGTGGGATTTGTTTTGTTTTTCTTCCCCAATAAGCTGAAAAGCACTATATACATTAGCATTTATGTCAGTGATCAGTAGAAACAAATGTCATTTATAGTGTTAGCAAGTTAGATCTCAAAATAAGAGTTTTAATCATCTCAGTAGTTAGTCATACAGAGAAGGAAAACTTAATTGAAAATATTCAAATGTCAAGTTGTGTTTTCACAGAGAGCAATGCTCCAAATACTTGGCACATGATATCTTTACTCCCACAAGTAGCTCAAGCGAGCATCCCCTTCCCCCCCCCCAACCCCTCCCAACTCATTGCAACAGGGGAATGAAGGTCCCCTTGAAACAACTCCCATTCCGAGTTCCAGAAAAACTCCTCAATCCCCTCTTGGTAAAAGAGGGAGCTGAAACAGGAAGATGGGGTGAGAGAGAAAGCGGGAGAGAAAGGAGAGGGGCGGTTGAAAAACCCTGCTTTACTCCATCTTCTAGTGTTGTGGGCAAGGGTGAGTATGTGTCAAATAGGGAGATGAAGGGGATCCCCTATCTTAGGTCCTAGCAGTTATTCACATAGAATGGACAGCTAGTTGTGGGTTTTCCCTCACCCTTCTTCTTCTGCTTTCTTTGGGAAACAAAGGAAAGAAAGGAGAAAGAGAGCCACCTCTACGGGTGCTGGTCCAGAGAAGGCTGCTTTGCTATTGGTCCGTGCCTACTTCTCTCGACCGTGGAGTGCTCGGTAGACACACAGCTCCAGTATGACCAGTTACTGGCCCCCTGTCTTGACATATGAATGGTAGAGTGGAAAGCATCTCTTGCACTGGGCAGGAGCTGGAAAAAGGGGCTCACAGTGTCAGGTGTTAGCTGCTTGAGCCGATCTGGGATCACTAGTACAAATGTCCATACTTTCCCCTTTGGCTATCGAGGCACTCTGAGGGCAGAGGGGCATTTGAGGGAAGTACATGTTCCCTCTTTCACAGGAAGAAGGTGGTTTCCAGTGACGAACCCCTCTCTGTGCTCTGCTAATAGGTCGGAAATGAGGTAATCCTGGATTGGAAAAGGTGCAGGGAGACCCACATGATATACAGCCCTCTTGTTATGCATGTAAGAGACAATTCACCTGTGTGCTGGCTGGGTCCGCCCATTACAGAGGAAACAAAAGAAAGGCTGGAATCTTGCAACAAGTCGTGCTACCAAAAGTAGACTAGGCTCGTCTCGGTCGGTGGAAGGGCTCTGGGCCTCTTCCCGAAGGCTGAGGATGTCCCCACCAGAAGAAGGAGAGGGGCTGGTCAGGTGCCACTAGGGCAGACCATATGGGGCATAACTTGTCCTGCTCAACCAGGGCTTGGATGGGTTCCATCTCCCCACATTCAGGGGGTGGGGAAGGGTGCCCCCTTCCAAATTAAGTGATTTTCCTACTGTGCTAAGGTCAGGCACACCATTGGGTTTGAGGATCTCCCAGGGAAGTGGTAGCCCAGCTCCTAGCCAGAGCGTGGCACCTAATCTCTCTGTCCTTCAGGGCCCTGGGTTTGAAGAACCGACAGATTGAGCATATGTCTGCTCTGTGAGATTCACCCAGGCTTTTGAGGCACTTCTTGTGGGGGTCATCCCTTAGGATGTTAGTAGAACAGAATGTGTTTATTATCTTTTATTTAAGTGTGGTTATTTCTGACTGCTTTATTAAAATGATTGGACATCGATTTGCTATATACTCACTTAAAGTCATATCCTAATCAATAAATGAGTATTTTGTTTTATCTAAAGCAGTGTGGGCTTTAGAGGGTATGAGTGAGTGAGGCTGGGCAAGATCTACTTCAGTGTTAAATGGATGGATGTGAGATTATGGTGACCGGGAGTGTGTCCCAATCCCTGTAAAACAGAAGTTCCCACTGTGGTGCCTGGGACTGAGGGTATTCACTTGGGGACTGCACCACAGGTGACCAGTAGTGCACCCCACTGCCTTGGGTCACCTGGCAGAGCAAGGTCCAGGAGGTCACAGTGATGCAATGGATTGGATCTGGGAAGCTGTCTGTCACACCCACCCTGCCCCATAGCTAAGACCGCTTATAGGCATCAGCACCTATATCTTCCTCCTGTGATCTAACAAGGGCACTGACCATAGGCTCCCAGTTCCCCATCTTTCACCTCTCTTGGATAGAGACACCGTTCTCTCTCCCTGCTGACAAGGGTATTTTCAGGCTACCCCATGCCCTGCCTACTTTGTGATATTTGCAGGAAACCAGGCATTCCACATGGCCAACCTCAGTGGTATGCTTTTTTTTTTTTTTTTGCAGAGGCTATAAACATTATGATTTCCCACAGTTATAAGTGATCATGGAGCCATTTCTAAGCAAACAGATTTATCCTTATGTAAAAGCATTACAGACAAAACATTTTAAAAAGTACAAGAACCTATATGTAAGCTAATAACCTTACCAGAGATCACCCAATTACAACAAGGGCTCTGGATTGGAGACCTTCACATCCCACACAGAATTTTCCCCTTGAGGTTAAAAATTCATAATTTGCTCAGAATATGAACCATCAGTCAGTTTCTCCTTTTTACTGGTTTGGCCTTTAATCTTCAGGCTCTAGGAATAAATAACCAGCATCTAATGGTTCCTTCCTCAGAGTGTAGCTTCACAGGGCTTTGTTTTTTGCCTGACCAAATTTGTATTTTCCTCTGTGATGCTCTCTGGATTTAAGAGACCATTTATGATATTATTTCATATCAATATTTGATAACTGCAATAATCTAGATGAGATATGCCATGTTGGGTACTAGGGGAATTGCTGTCCCCAGAAAACATTCATGGCACACAGGCTCCGGGCCCCTTAGGGCATCCCATCCCCCAGTGCGTGCATCCCTGGGTCTGATCTGCCTGCACCACCAGGGCCCTGGAGCTGGACCACAGGCAGAGCAGCTTGGGCCAGGCCACATCTCCAGGCCGAGGATGGTGCTTAGCTGAACCCCAAGCTGGGCCCAAACCCTGAGTCATGCTGCCAGGCCTGGGCTCAACCTTGAGTCACACCACTGGGCCGAGCCCAAGTCCCAGGCTGGGCAAAAGCCCAAGCCCAAGTTGCACCACTGGGCCGAGCTGTGCTGCCAGACGCGAGCCTGTGATGCTCTGCTCTCACTGCTGCCCAACTCCTGAGGCTCCTCCTAGCACTTGCCTGCTAGGTATGGGGCCTGAAGCCTCCAGGGTAGATGTGGGCAGGGCCCAACTCTTTATACAAATTTATTTATCACATGAGCTTTCATGGAAGAAAATCCCTCTTCATCAGGCTCTTGAAGATAGAGATTTGAAGTGGGATTTTTCCCTACGAAAGCTCACTGGTTATATATATACCATACCTGTATTAAAAGTTAATTAATATGTTTGAGATAGCTGTATTTCAAATTGGAATGTGTTTCTGAGAGACACCCCAGTCAGTATGTCTGTAGTGCTATGTCTACACTTACATGTGAATTTGAGTTGATTGTGCTTCACCACCCTCCTAGTGAGAAAGTTTTTCCTAATATCCAGTCTCGACTTCTGCAGATGCAACTGGAAACCATTGTTCCTTGTTCTGTCCTCTGTTACCACTGAAAACAGCCAGCTCCCTCCTCTTTGGAGCACGCTTTCAAGTAGTTGAAGGTTGCTATCAAATCCCCCCTCAGTCTTCCCTTCTGCAGACTAAATAAGCCTAGTTCCTTCAGTATTTCCTTGTAAGTCATATGCCTCAGCCCTCTAATCATTTTCGTTGCCCTTCACTGGACTCTTTCTAATTTGTCAACATTCTTTCTGTAGGGAGAGCCCAAAACTGGGCACAGTATTCCAGATGCAGCTTCACCAGTGCCAAATAGAGGGGAATAATCACATCCCTCGATCTGCTGGCAACACTCCTACTGATACAACCCAATATGCTGTTTGGCCTTTCTGGCAAAAAGGGCACACTCTTGACTCATATCCAGCTTCCCAAATTGAAACTACTGCAGAATCCAAACTACAGAATCTAAACTGCTGCATTGATTTGCTGTAACTGCCTGACGTGATCCTATGACTTACACTTCCCTGCATTTATTTTCCTCCCATTCTGTAAGCTTCCCATCTTCAAAGCGTCTAATGAAGTAGGATTTTTTCCTATTAAAGCTCATGCAATAAATAAATCTTTTAGTCTTTAAAAGTGCCACAGGACTCCTAGTTTGTTTTGCTGAACTAGACTAACACGCCTCCCCCTTTGGAACTTATCTTAGGCAGTTACAGTTAAAATGTTTGGTCCTTGCTTTTTATCAAGAAAAGAAGACTCATAAAAATTCAAATACATTAAAAAACAAAACAATTTTTTATCTGGTTCCTTCCTTACATGTCAGGCCAATAGACAATTACAATGACATACAAGTATTTCATTTCCTCCACATTAGGCTCTTCCTCATGATAATCTTTAGTTGTTGCATTGTTTCTCATTGTTGAGAAACACTGTCTGTCTACTTTGTGTCTTAATCCATGGGGAAGGAGGAGCCTATCTGCTGTTAATAATAATCTAGATCTTCTGTTGGTATTTGTTCCAGCATCTGTTCAAGACAGGCTTCTGCTCTCTTTCCACTATCGGTGAGGCACAAAGAGACTAGTGAATTGAAGAAGTTTCTGGCCCTCAGGGCCTGGCTGCCTATTAGGCAAATTCTTATTTTATTTTCATTCTGTACCTCCAAACTGGCAAAGTCTTAAAATGTGTTGTGAAGGTTTTACAGATCACCAACATTTCTTCCTGTTCTTGAATGCTGGTAGTAAACACAAGGAAGATGTTCCCGGGTGAATCTGAAGAATCAGAATATTCACTTGTCATGTTATAGACATGTGTGATCTGATCATGGATCTGCACAGACCACCTCAGTGACCTAATCCACCTTATTGCAGCACTACCAGATGCATACTTTTTGGAGCACAAACATTCCTCTGTTTTGATCTAAGCCTATCCATTTTAGGAGACAACTGAAATAACCATGCAGTATCTCAAGGATGTTTTCATATACTCAAAGCCAGATCCTTAGCAAAAATTGGTGTAAATCTTTTGATTTCACTGAGCTATGTTGATTTACATGAGATGAGAGGCTGGCCTTCCTAGGTCATTGATTCATCTGCAGCTCCAATGTTAATGACCAAAAGCTGTTCCTATGTGGTAGTGCTTAGAGGTCTATGTGAAACAAATTCATGGATCCCAGTCTTGCTTTGAGAAGGATGAAGTTTACAGCACAAAAATCACTACCAGATAAAAATTAATAGGCTCTCCTTGCCACTCTCAACAGAGGGATCAGAACTGGAACATGCCATAGTATGGTCACTGTCTCTTTTAGAGGTGATCCCTTAGGCCAAGCATGAGGTAAGCATTTGGACAATATTCATAAGGCGTTGGACATGGAAGAAGATTGTGCTACTGGCCTCTGGGTTGCAGCTATTCTGGAAACAGAGGCATCAGCTTCCAGTACTATCCTCTGCATCTTACACTTGCACTAATGAAAAAAAAAACAAAAACAAAAACAAAAAACATAAACTAGTTGCTTGTTCTTAATGGTCATGAATCATAGACACTTGCAACCACAAAACCTCAGGAAACCGCAACCTCAGGAACAGAGAAGACAAAAAATATGAGAAAAGGTCAGTGCTGACATCATTTACCCTTGATTGTGAAATCCCTCTCCACCATCTGCTAAGCAGCAACGATGATATCTGGGAAGAATCTGAGCTGCAACTGCAGGGCTGCTGTTCCCTGCTAACCTCTGTGGGTCTTTCCTGCATTTTGCAAGCCATAGCTGATAGAGTGTTTGCCATCATACCACAGCACCAAGTGCTTCTGCAGTGTCAGTCTGGAAAAATACTTGAAAGTGATTGAAATCTCAGTGCAAGATGGCAAAAGCTTTGAGAGGAATATTTTGTATACATGTGCTGACTTATCACCAACTCTCGAGGATTTTAAGACACAGCATAACATGACTGAAACTTAATGAGTAAATCTGGGTGTAATGTCTTGTTTACTAACCTTTCCAGAATCCTCACATGGATTCTAGAATAAACAGAGAAGACACTGTACCTGATTATAGCAACCAAGGATTTGAACTGAGCTCAGTGCCAGCTGGGAGAGGCCTGTGGACATAAAGTAGTGATTACTGTGTGACTTCTCATGCACTGTAGTCATGACTGACAAGAGCCACAGTTAATGGACCACCTTACTATTGAGTTTCAGTGCCTCATTTCAAGGGACTTTCAAAGATCTGTAAGACATTTATCTTTCTTCTCTGCCTGTGTAATGCGTTTTGTCTGTGATGGGACGGGACAAGCAAGGGAAGCAAATATAACTCTTTTCTGCATATGCTCTATTGTCTTGGATAACAAGGTTTGGAAAATCCCTTAGCTTTCCATTTTAGTTTGGAGTGGGGTGAGAGCTACCCAAGAATCTCACAGGTTCTCTGGAGTCACCAAGGAGGACAGTTGAGCACTGGAATAGGTAACCTAGCATAGGTGGACTGTTCGTTCCTTACCAAAACTTACTGAGTCTTTTTGGTTGGTATTGCTTGAGAAAGCAGGACCCTGAAGTGGACAGCTCCAGAGAGGCTGACAAGCCAAATCAGCCTGATAGATAGGGTGGACTGGCCAATGAAGAACTCAGGAGGGTGGGAAAGTCAGGAAGGTACTCCCTCCTGCTTCCAAGTGAGTTGGAGTTACTTTCCTGTACTTGGGCAGATAGCCAGGCCAAGCTGGGCAGAGAGCAGTCAGTGACTAGGAAGACAGACCAGGGAGCTGAGCTGAGCACGAGTGGAGCTGGGCCTGTGGCTGACTGGAAGTGGGTGTGGAGGCCAGAGAGGAAACCTAGGAAGATGAGCTGAACTGAGCAGCACAGACCCACAGCAGCAGAAGCAGAGAGTGCAGGGCATCTCCCAGGGAGACAAACTGAGCAGAGTCAAGCTGTGCTGAAGCACAGTGGAGGTGGGGCTGGGGCAGGAGTCATCTGGATCTGGGTGCAGTGAGTAGATAGGTAGAGTGGAGACACCCTAGACAGGGCCTGGTGCAGGCAGACACCACCAGTCAAGAGGCGTCACAAGACAGATTCATGGGGGAATCTTGAACCCGAGACGGGCCTGACGCTGGGGAGAAGGGCCCTGACTCCTAAAACATAGGAGCATGTGACCACCACCAGAACCAGGGTCTGACTCTGCATCTCTACAGTATACCAAGGGCTTGAGGAGGGGCCCTGTAATGTGTGGAAAACAGGCTGTGAACATCGCTCACACCCCAGAGATGCTGTGTTCAGTGCTCCCATGCCAGGGAATGGTGTTGGGTGTTTTCCTTTAACCTTTCTCCTCTTTTCTTATTTTTTATTTGATTTTTGATTTGCTGTTTGTTTAATAAATTGTATTTCTTTGAATGATTTACAATGATTAGTGGTCCAGGGAATTTCCCAGTTAGCACCCTGGAGTGGGGACACCCTAGTCCCTGCCTTGAGTGACCACAAGAAAATTGGGGCCAAGTTCCCAGGAGTTCAGGGGCCAGACCTGTCAGCTTACAGGCACTGCACCACATGGGTGAGTGGAAGGGGAGCCTTGGAGGTCAGGCAGGTCTCTAGGTAAAGAGAGTGGGAGCAAGGACTCAGATCCTCTTCCTAAGTCACCTTCACTGGGGTCATTGTATGAGCCAGGTAGATTCCTCACAATAGTAGGCCCAGTCCTCCTCCACTTACACGAGGGAAATTGTGGGATCACTGTCACTGGAGGCTTCTATAAACAGGTCGAATACACACCTGTCAAGAATGGGCTAAGTATATTTATCCTGGCTCAGCACAGGCGGGGCTGGGGCCAGCTGTGGAGGAATGGTGGAGGTGGGAGGCACACAAGGCAGGGCAGGGCAGGGATGGATTACATCTGCTGGTGGCCCAGGGTAGCCCACTCTCTGCCCCCGTCCGCACTGCAGTGCAGGCTGGGCTGCCAGATCCACCAGCTGTGCAGGACAGCCCAGCTCTCAGTGTTGTGGGGAGTGGTGCTGGCCAGGCCACAGATCAGCCAGTTGTAGAAGATGGGGGCCTGGCCAAGTGGCACGTGGGGGCCTGAGGGCCAGAGACAGGCCAGCCATGAGATTGGGGGTGGTATCAAGCTGACACTGGGCAGCTCTGGACCCACTGATTAGCCAGCTGCAAGGGTGGGCCAGCAATGGGGGTGTATGCTCAGAGCTAGGGCAGTGACCGGTGGGCCCGCAGGCTGGCCAGGCAGTGCAGGGGGCATGGGACTAGGGCAGGCCAGTACCAGGATGTCCCAGGGTCCACTGGCTGGCAGGTGTGGGTGCAGGGCAGTGCTAGGGCCCAGCAGACCAGCCCCCCCACGTGATGGGCACTCAGGCTGGCAGGTGCCCGATACATTTTTTGCTGGGCTCAAAGGAGGCAGGGCCCATTCGAGCCCTTGACCCTTTCAAACCTAGGTCTGCAGCCCCTAACCCCCTTCATTAATCCAACCCTGGCCTGGCTGTGGGGATGAAAAGCATGTACAGGGCTTGGTGAGCAGTTTCAGCAGTGGGGAGAGGGGGTAAAAATTCCACCTTTTTCTTTGTCTGTGACCATTTTGTTCATTTTTACCCTGAGTTTTCCATCACTTTTGGCTAATTTACCAGAGAAAGTTGATAACCGTATGTATGAGGAAGCACTAGAAAAAGAAAAGAAAAGAAAACAAAACCAAAAAAAAAAAAAAAAACCAACACGCTGGGAGTATTTAGTCTGCAGAAAAGATGACTGACAGGAGGCCTATAAACAGTCCTCCACTGTGTTAAGGGCAGTTATAAAGAGGATGTTGATCAGTTGTTTATATCAACTGAAGGTACAACAAAAACGAATGAGATTAATCTTCATCAAGATAGATTTAGTTTAGATATTGGGAAAAGCCTTTGAACTAAAGGGGTAGTAAAGTTGTGAAGGAGGCTTCCAGGGGAGGTTGCAGTCTGTCTCAGTGGAGATTTTTAAGAAAAGGCTGGACAAACACCTGTCAGGGATGGTCTAGGTCAGGGGTCTCAAACTCAAATCACCATGAGGGTCGCATGAGGACTAATAGAGGGCCATATGAAGATTAGTACAGTAGCCAAGGGCTGCACCACTGAAACCTTTCCATACAATGTTATTGCAAATATCAGTAATGATCACGTCATTGCAAGCCCCAGGAAATGCTCTAGGGGCCGCATGCAGCGCCCGGGCCGCATGTTTGAAACCCCTGGTCTAGGTTTACTGTTTCCAGCCTCCCAGCAGGGGTCTGAATTTGCTGACCTCACAAGTTTCCCTTCAGCCCTACATTTTTATGTTCACCCTCTTTGAAAAAAGAACAGCTCTGACACAGAGAGTATGTCTACACACACACTTAAATTCAATCTAATAAACATTAGGTCGAATTTAAAAATAGACCTGTCTACACAGCACTTGGCAGATTCAACCTAAGGCTTCCCTTAGGCTGAATCCAGCAGAGATCCCTTCGAAGTTACAGAACCTCCCATAACTTCAAAGTGATGCTCAGTTTGAATCCCCTCATTCAAACTGATGCTGTGTAGATGTATGAATTCAAAGTAGAGTTAGTTCAAATTCATAATGGTTGACTTTCCTTGCAGGGTGCATGGCACCCTGAGATGAGGACCAGCCCTCTAGCACCTGGGGCAAGCAGCCCCAAAGGTGCCACCCTACTGCCCTGGAGTGGGGACTAGAGCCCCATCTGGTGGGGAGAAAGGATCCCTGCGCAGGGCTCCCAAACCCCCCTGGGCACGTGGGGGAAAAGGAGCCCTGCACGAGGCTCCTAAACCCTGCTGGCTGTGTGGGGAGAAAGGAGCCCTGTGTAGGACTCTGAACCCCCGCTTGCCACATGGGGAGAAAGGAGCCCTGCACAGGGCTCCTTTCTCCTTGCGTGGCCAGCGGGATTTGGGAGCTGCGTGCAGGGCTCCTTTCTCCCCATGTGGCCAGTGGGGTTTGGGAGCCCCGCGCAGGGCTGCTTTCTCCCCGCGCTGCCAGGGGGGTTGGGGACCTCGTGCAGCACTCTTTTCTCCCCGCACCGCCAGTGGGGTATGGGAGCCCTGCGCAGAGTTCCTTTTTCCCTGCACTGCCAACGGGGCTCCTGCAGGGTGCGGGGATGTCCCCTGCCCCCACTGTCAGCAGGGGGACAAGACATTCCCCCTGCCCCATGCTGATGGGGGGGGATTCCGCAAGCTGGCACAGTGGAGCGGCGGAGAAAGGATTCCCCCAGCCAGGCGCTGACAGCTCAAGGCTGGGGGAATCCTTTTTCCCACACCCCCACTAGGCTGTGTGTGTGAGGGTTGCCCTGACCCCAAGGAGCCCTGATAGGGGAAAACTTCCTCTGCCAGCCTCCTACCTTCTCAGCTGCACCTGGGAGAAAGCATCCCCTGCCCATCTCTAGCGGCACTGCACCTAGACCTATGCAGGGGATGTTTTGCCCTGTGCTGGGCTCCAGGTAGTGGAGCCTGGCAGAGGATTGGGTGGCAACATGGCCCTGCCAGGGGGCCATGTTGCCACACCTCCCATGATGCCACTCTTCCAGTTCAAACTAGCAAGTCCAGTCTATGGACATGCTAGTTGAAATTGGTTTTCCTACTCTGGCCATGTTAGTTCAAATTGAGTCAATTCAAACTAACAGTCTAAGTGCAGACATACCCAGAGAGGACACTGAATGCTAGCTACATTTGGCAGCCGGCAGTGCTCTAGCCCTACTCCGAACCCACTGACCTAGGGATAAAGAACTATTATGCTGCTTTGGAAAGGATGAATTGGCCCTATATGTGGAGGAGGAGAAGCCATGTTCCCTCATCACTGGGAGGATCATGACCACTGATAGGAGTGGTGGGTGACTCCCTTCTGAGAGGTAGAAAAACCCATCTTTTGGCCTGACATGGCATCCAGGGAGCTGTGTTGCTTTACAGGGGTCAGCATCCAAGATATTATGAAAATATTGTTGAGGATCTTAGAATGATAGAAGATATGGGCTGGAAGGGACCTCAGGAGATCATTTAGTCTAACTCCCTACTCCAAGTAGTATCAACCCCTTACTAAATCATCTCAGCCAGGGTTTCTCAAGTTGGGCCTTAAAAATTCTAAGGATGGAGATGCCGCGACCTCCCTAGGTAAGCCATTCCAATGCTTCAGCATCCTCCTAGTGGAAAAGCTTTTCCTAATATACAACCTAGACTGCTCCTTCTCCAACTTAAGACAATGCCCCTCGTTCTGTTATCTGTTACCACTGAGAACGAGCTACCTCCATCCTCCCTGGAAGCCCTTTTCAGGTAGTTAAAGTCTGCTATCAAATCACCCCTCACTTCTCTCTTCTGCAGATGGAATAAGCCCAGTTCCTAAGCCTCTCCTCATAATTCATATGCCCCAGCTCCCACATTCATTTTTGTTGTCCTCTGCTGGACTATCCCCAATTGGTCCACAACCTTTCTGTAGCAGGGGATCCAGCAGTAAACACAATACTCCAGATGAGGCCAAGTACTGGTAAAATAGTCCTAGGTAAGTCTCACGGAGAGTGTAGGAACAGCCACAGAATATCACTGTTTTGTTATTTTTGGTTTGTTTATTTTGGGCAAGGGGAAGTAGCAGAAAGGGAAGCGTGAAGCAGAAGAGGGAAAGAAGCAGATGCTGAGTTCACCAAGATGCAGTTAGGAGAGCTGTGTGCATAGTGAGATCTGTCAGCCGCAGTTCAGAAGAAGTTGAAGTGAGTGACCGTGCTGCACTCCTTTGCCATGAGGCAGGATGGGACACTTGTTTGAGGCCTGGGAAGCCATTCTTTCTCCCACAGGGCATGCAGGAAACCAAGCAGATGGTTTCCCAGGTGATCCAGCAGAAGCAGCAGCAATGGCGAGAGGTCCAGAGCGGTGAAGGCTACAGTAGAATAGACGGGGTCAGAGTTGTTGGAGCCCAGCTACAGTTATACATAGGCACTCAGAGCTTGCTTTGCTGATTGTGAATGTCTCAGGCAGGGAATTACAATAGCAAAGCATTTTAGGAACATAAGAACTACAGGGTAAAAAGTGTCACCACACCTCACTTGTCTGGATAGAACCTCAGAACAGGACAGTCTTCAAGTGCTGTTTTAAAATTATACTTGGAAAACAACACAGTAATAATAGAAAGATGGAAACAATGATAGTGTCTCATATAGGTTTGGGTGATGGGGTGTGTGATGTTCCCCTCCTGCAATCTGCTGCTGTGCCTCCTGATTGCCCATCCTGGATTCCAACTTACCCCACATCATTTTTGCTCCAACTCAGATATGCACACTTTCACTCATTCCAAAATCCATGCTGCTTTAGATAAAACAAAGATTAATGTATTGATTAAAACACAATTTTTGATTGAGTATACAGCAAATCAATGCACAATCAGTGAGTTTACAACAATCTAACCTAATATCAGTACTACACTCAAATTTGG